>NW_019060276.1:22077-49275 GCF_000696155.1 Zootermopsis nevadensis | reverse complement strand
GCATTGGAAGGAAACACCCGACGGCTTGTTTCCTAATCGGCAAAACTCGCGACGCGCTTTGATTTGATTTAGGAACTTTTAAAGAAGAAGGAAAACTATAATTGGAAGAAGTTTGCGCCAAGCCCCGTCATCACACAAACGACATTACACAGAGCGGGAGAACAGCCTACTGAGAGTGAAAAAGGTACAAGGCACGTCAGCACCTTGTTCTTGTAACTCGCTGTGTGACCCTGACATCGATAGTGACGGGGCATGCAACATTGTGGCTATAATAAACGTTTTCCTCGTCATAATTTAAATTAATCACCCGCAGTAATTAGCATTCATGTGTTATTCATGACATCAGAACACAGTATGGTCGTTCCTGAACGCCATTTCATTTCCTGCATTAATTTTCAAGCATGTTTAATCAATCAGACGTTGAAGAATGCGCGTGTCCGTATTTCGATCTGGCTGCGTGTTAAGTGAATGCCTACGTTTGGACGCAAATAGCTGAATTCTGATACGTCGATCGCAATACTTAGAAGTCAGTTGTTGTAGGCATCAAAAGTTTCCCGGCTGTGGTTTCGAGCAGCACTTGTCAGATAACAGGACTGCAAAGAGGGGTTAATGTCAGCTGCTTTCTGATCTGATGACGCAAAAGGGAAATTGCGCAAACTCTTTGAAACAAATTGTGAAGGGAGTAGTCGGAAAAAAAGACGCACTCAAAAATGTTTTGAGTGAAACGCAAATAATTTCGTGCAGTCTTGTCAAGCGACCATAACCGGCCTTACAAAGCAAAATGGATCTATCTCGCCCACTTATGGCAGGCTAGAACATTTTGCAGTGGTCTGTCCTAAATGCAAGCGTTCTGCTGTGTAGTCTGAACACACCCAACTTTTGTGATCTCCCGTTTTTTTAATTTGACTTTGAACCGGGAAACGATAAAAGACGCCGAAAGCATTGTCAGGACCGACGGCGGCACGCAGAAGGACGAGGGTTCATAGCACGACATGGGCGGCTCTGTAATAGATCTTTGCAGTGAATCCCTGCATTTTGTAGTATTACTTAGACCCATTCTTGATTGTGTCTCATGGGCAGAACGCGATGCGATAAATACTCGGGCGTCATGAAAAAGGAACTTTGTGCTCTTTATCTGCCATCCGCGGACTGCGTCCGTCTCTACACCAGACCTTTCTTGGGAGTCCTTTCTCTCCTCGTGTTTCGTGTTTGTACTGAAGAGCAAGTCTGAGAACTTTTTATCGTTCATTCTGTTAAAATGGATCAGCAATTCTTCTTTGTGGACGTCGGTTCTTTCTTTTGCTGGATAAACATTTTTAAAAATTCTTATATCATACCTCCCCCTTTTTTTTTGTTCAGTTCGTTTAAACTTTTAGGAAATCTAGACTTAATCTCACCTAATATTAGCTGTTCGAATTTTACTAACAACTTTATTCTTCTTAACACTAGTTTCACTTCGGTGTAAAAGCGTGTCAACTGCCATCATGTTATCTTCGTCTGTCTCTCCCCGTTTTGTTGATACAGCGTGTTTAATCGTCCTCATATTCCCCCACGCTGACTGCGTCACATTCAAGCCGTTAGTTCGCACTTACTTCCTGTTCCTGATATTGCGCTGTGCTAAAAGTTACCCGGGATGACCCCGTTCTGTAGCTGCGACTTGGCTCTTTCTTGCCGAAGTGATGGGGCCCACCTACTCTGCATACAAATTGATATTTCTCCTTTCTCGCTCCCCAAGGGTGTATAAAAATGATCCCTTAATTTCGTGCAGTTGCCAAGGGAGGAGAAAATCTCACACCAGCCCCAAGCGCCGGCTGGGACGTATTAAAATTGGGATATACGAATAGGTCGGACAGATTGAATCGACGCTCCTTCAGACGTGGCTTTGCCGATGAAACGTCCGAACGGTGACCTGTGTCCCCGTGTACTCCCGGTTTATCCCGACACTTCCGCTGTGGTGTTGTCCGCTTTTCCGGGATGCGACCGACTTGGGTCGTGAATGCCGACGGGCACTGCCTCCTACTTTTCTATTTTTTCTATGCAGATTTCAAGTTAAACGTGTTGGATATAACCTCACTTTCCCATCATAATTTGAAGGTATATTTAACTAACATTACCTTAATACGACATATATAATTATTGCTTTATAAAATTATGCAGATCCTGCGTCGTGCTGTTCCCACCTCAGAACTTCGTGCCTCTGCGATTTTGTCATCGGCGATTGTAGAAAATTAGAAACACGAGTTTCTTGCTCTGCTAATGCTGACCTACGACATGGAAAGTTTTCCAATATGTCGGGACGTACGTATAATATGTTGGAGCGCGGACCTGCTTTCGCCATTGTCTTGGGATTTCTTTAAGAATTGTTGCCGTTCAGGCGTGTAACATTTCCCGTGGAAACCACCGAGTGGTCGGGACTCCGTTTTATCACGTGCCTATGGACACGTGCCTGTGGGCTGGCGGCAGGAATTGCTTTTGGAGCAACTGGTCGATTCGTAGTCACGTTACATCACCGATAATGTTGTGGTGGGTTTGAAGTTGGCATGTGATGTTTTGATCGGGTTGACGTTAAGCTCATTCATTACAGCAGAACGCAGGGAATGGGAGCGACGGCTTATTCGTGAAGTATCTGCTGATTGGTCTTTCATTTGCTTCCGCCCGGAATGCGTCGCAGCTGGTAGGACGAGAGAGCAAACGCATTTCGTCGCTTACCGAGATTAACCGCGGTCAACGACTCATCACGTGCACATATTTCTGATTATCGGTCTAGTTAAGATATTTGTTGAAGTTACCGATAGACATGTTAGTTTTAATCGCTGGTTTGGGATTTTAAGCAACGTTTTGTGGAGACAAGCGACATATAGCAGTAATAATCCGACGTTATGGTTTGTTTGAATTCTGTGCAGAGTTTTAGTGTCTTAGCAAAGACTTCGCTCCTCGTGTTGACCGACGTGACCGAACGTGGCGGCCTTGTGGTATGCACTTCTGTTTCGTACTCGGGAGGTCCCGGGTTGAAATCTCGAGTCGAAGACTGATTATCCTGAATGAGGTTTTCCTCAGTACCTGCAAGTAGAAGCCGGGATACTGCATTAAATTAGGCCACGAAACTTTCCTTCCATGTGATTTCAAATTTGTTAATAATTAATCATCCTACAATCTGATGCTACACAGAGTTACTGACTGTCGTCAAATGAAATTTATCAACTTGTTATCTGGAACACTGCTGCTACTAAGTGTGCATAGTCAGGACAAGTGCCCCGGTTTATGCTCGTCGGTAGTTCTAATGACGTCATTTTCCACAGAAGGCGATCTCTGGTAACTTCCAGAATGACTGCTATTCTACTGTACCAGCCTGGAATAAGATAATTCAATTTAAATTCGTGTTAACGCACCAAGGATAACATTTTGAGGTCTGCATGCGATATGCCCTGGTTAGCAGCGAACGTGTGCCAGTGAATACTTCGTTACTTTATTGTATTAAAAGTGTTCATCCAAAGCCATCGCCAACCTCAGGTTCACATTTTACGCGTGCTATCGGCCGATTAGACAATTTATAGGAGCTCAAACTAATGGAAGACTTGCTGTGGTGTTGGACCCGAAAAAACGATTTATAATCGGTTCGTAATTTTTCGCAGGGTGGTGGACATTGCGCATGCGTGCAGATTGCATTAGGCCTAAGTTAGTTCACGTGTCCGTAGTCTGCTGACATTTTAGCTTGTGGTGGAGACCATGTTGGTCTTCTGTTTCGAAAAATGTTAACTTATGATCATGCAAAATTTGTTCATTCATGAAGAAACGAAAAAGAATGTGGATTCCAACGCAGTTTTCGTACCACATTTGCACTGACTGACTCCCATCTCACGCTGGATGTCGGTTAATACACGAATCAGCTTGATCCGCCATTCTCTTCCTTTGAGACAGGTTCGTGGAATGAGTTTCGTAATTTTGATATTTACAAGACGCGCGTTATCTAGTATCGACACAGCTTGCTTGTAACTTGTGTAAGATTGCCTCTGTAGTCTGCTGAATGAGGTCGTCTGCAATGTTGACAGAGGAACTGAGCGTCTCCTCAAAACTGCACGTGAAAATAAATACGTAGTTATTTGAGTTACGAAGCTAGACGATGAAGATACGGGACTGAAGTTATTATGTTATAAAACTTTAATAGTTACTGCAAAACTGAAGCTATAAAATCAGAGAGGTGCGTTTGTATAAAGGAGGAGAACGCTGTGATGTAAGCTGAAATTATAACGACGACACGAAACATAAGCTGACATGTTGAGGCTTAAGATAAAACGTTGTTGAAGTTTTGTAGCTGAAATCCTTCAATTTATGAAAATGGTAATATATAAATTCGGTATTGCTAAAACAAAGACAGTAAACTATTGTTTCTTTAAAAAGCTTTGGAATGAACAGCAAACTAAAAGCCTCGTTTCATGCTGGAACAAAGTGTGTGGTTAATAAACACAAAGGAAAGCTGATCCTTAAAACTGAAAACGTGGTCCAGTGGCGGGCTGTTGTGAATACGGTAATGAACCAGCTGGTTGAACATCCAAGCGACTATCAGTTCATCAATAAGGGTTCTGCCCCCTGAAGTTAGACTCATTAATTAGTGGCAGTTCTTCCAAGGGTTCGTTCTGTTGTAACCACCAGAATACATGATTTTAAGAGCACTGTGATTTAACACTGACCAGATTCCTCCGCTACTTTTAACACGATTTTAACCGCAGGACTTCCGTCCAACACAAGAGGCAATTAATAAATACAGAACTGAGCCCGGCGGCGGCTACGAGGGGGGGGGGGGGGGGGGGGGCCGAGGTGAACCCGGGCCTTTGCTGTCGAGGACTGGCTTCATCCAGGAACACGTTACAGGTAGTCCGTAACATCAATATTCTATCGGAATGAAGTTCCAGACTGGGGAGATTAAGGAGCGGGGAAAAGCGATTTATGCGTAGGAGAGAAACCGAGCTGAAGAAGTGGGAACAGAACCTGGACCGGGAAACATAGGAGGAGAAGTACAAGTGACAGAGAGACTTTCCAGTATCAGTCTGTGTCCTGTCACTCCCCGTTTAATACGAGGGACGTCGCGTTCTCTCTTTGGCGTATGGCGGGCGCTCTGTTCTCTGAGCTCCTTAGGCTCCTCGTAAAATAATACACGGTGATGGGGTGAGTTGCCTGCGCACAAGTCGACGGCAGGAGGGTCAGACGACTCGGCGATAAGATGTGCTGGAGTTGATATTAAGGGTCGATTGTCACTGGTCACCATTAGCGGGCTTTCGTAAAAATGCAGCGAACGTTCAGGTTCCGTAAGGACAGAGAGGATTTTGATCGACGGGGCGACCATCAGCTGGTTTCATTGTTTCACTTAGAGCTATTGAGATCAATCTGTGTTCTGTCCTGAAAGAATCTTGCCTGAGATTTTAATCAAGATAGGACTCGGATCTTTAAGAAAAACGCGTAGAAGATCCCGGGACACCACTGCAAGGCGACGTTTGCAGCAGCCACGAATAACGCTGAGCATTGGTGCTGTTACGTATATTAAAGAAGTCCTAGTGTTTTAATCGTATTGATATCGTAAACTTTCTTTGAAAAAGCAAACCGTTGGTTTGTTTAAAACGAGTTCAGAAATGAAGGTATTGACGTTTGTTCGGGGGAGAGACCCTTGTTGACACTGTAGCACGGATAGTAAATACTGAAAATTTATTCTGCGTGTTATAAATAAACGGAAGCTGGAGGCGATGCATGGCAGAGGGTCTGTTTTGATTGATTAGTTGCAGTTATCGATAATAAGTCTCTGAAATCAGTTGAATGTAACATAATTTACATCTGTTCCAACAGTGGCAATTTCGTTAAACTGACGTGTATTACCAGGAATAATTCAGCTCGATCAGTGAGGCACGCGGGTGTTGAACGCAAGACCACAGACAAATTCATTTGTACACGTAGCCGGTTGCCGGCAGGCAATTAATTGCGTGAATTCTTACAGAAATTCGCAGACATCTCGCCGCATTACGTGTTAGTATTGGATGATGACTGCGACATTTATTCTTCTGATTTTTTTATTATTTTAAAACTCCAAAATGAAGGTGCTGAGGCTACAGGACGAGAACAGAAGTTTTGCTGTAGTTCGCCAAATTTGGTGACTGAACCACAGGCAGCCACTCACTCAGGTAGTCAAGAAATGTTCACATTTTACAGAATCTCAAGCTTCATTACTGTGTTAAATAGAGCCAGCCACTGACCCCTTATTCTGAACATCTTCAAGCCGTTTCGTTAAGCCATTTTAATATTATCCTTCTACAGAATTGAAGGATGCATACTACGCAGTGGGGCCAACAAGTGTATAGCTCCTATCATCATCATTAAATACGGGAGCAACGGATTGTGAGCCGATATTTTGAGATCAGTTATGTTGGCGAGCCTGCAACGTGCTCTGTACCGACGGTTTATGACAGACAGGTCGTTAATATTCGCTGGTAAGAGTGACAAAGTGACACGGAAAATGAGAACTTGGCGTGAAAAATGATTGTGATGTCGTCGAGTTTAATAAATGAGGACGGGCAGGCAAGTGAGTTGCAGCTCCAGAGCCGGAGCTCCACTTGCGCTCGGCGCTGCAAGCCCGACGCTTACGAACAAGATCAGACCGCGAGAGTCAGTTAGTTAGTTAGTTAGTTATACGTAAGTAGCACACTGATGAGACAGGTCTCTGAACGCTTCTGGACGAACGACGTAGATCCGGTTTATATGCGACTCTGCACACTGACTTACTTTCGTTCAGCACTTGTTGCGCCGTTCAGTTCAAGACCGACATAAGTTGAAGCCGTGCGCCGGAAGTTAATGTCTCGCAAGCCGCAGTATGATTTAATTCGAATGGCGGTAGTGAAGGAATAGCCGGAATTTGAATAGTTTGACTCTTCAAACGAAACTGCGTTTAAACTACTTAGGGATTCGCATTAAACGACAAATAACACGGGGGAATAATATTAAAATGTATCTTAAAGTGTAGACTGGATTCAGGTGGCTCGTGGTTACATAAAAACGGATAAATTATTTCCTAGCGGAGTAACTGTTAGCTTCTTGACAGGGACCCCTCTGCATTAGGTAGGCTACGTATTTCTGGGTACACAGGACAGCGAGGCAAGCAGCCGGAATCCTTTTCAGACGCATGACGTCACTACGACAACCCGCTTGTTGAGAAATCCCGCAAGACCTGCTGAAAGGGTTTGGCCCCTTAAAAGATGGACTCGCTATTCGGATCGTAAGACAAACTGGCATTTCTGTGGTATGACCTACACATTTTCTATTTCTTACTCTTCTAGCTTTCCTGTGGTCTCTATATTTGCCAATGGCTGGCTTTATCGTGCCCCGTTTGAGAGGAATTTTGCAAGAAACGCAGTTTTTATGAATTCAAAATAATAAATATTCAAATAGTCAAATTCTTGTTTCCAGATTTTCGATTCACAGTTTCAATTTATTGGTATGTATCGTAGGTAGTTCGAGTGCTGTCAAGTCGTAGCAACTGATTTGTTACGCACGATTACTCCCCACTTCGAGAGGAGTTCAGGCTCTACCTGAGAATGTATCAGCAAGTTACGAGTTAGAAATTATGACGTGTTTAGTTAGAAAACCGCTTACCGGCCATGCATCATCCTACAGGTTTCATTCAACCTTCATCTACGTCATTTATCACGTGACCATGGACGGGTGTACTTTTTTGGTCGATTTAATAACTTCTGCCATATTTTTGATGTGCACAGGTTCTCATACTGTCATTTACCATTGTCGATGTCACTTCGCGAAGAGCTGGAATGAAAAACATGCAAAGGAATGTGTGCGGATCTCGTATTAAGGCGCCTCTCTGTCTGATGAATTTTCACAAAATCGTTGTTTCACTTAAAAAAAACATCGGATGGCTTAACTTTGTTATGAACGGCGTTTTCCCATGGTTTTGCATGTTAGTGGACAGAAACTACGATTTGGTATTTAGAATTTTACAGGTTATTTAAAAACAATTTTGAATTATTTTTTTTTCATGCAGTGTGATCCGCGATAGATCAGTCAGTAAAGTGTTTCGTAAAGGACGGAACGACCGGAGTTTGATTCTCCGATAAGTCCGAAATGTTGTCCTGGTTACCGCGTCCAGACCCGTTTTGAGACCCACCAGAGGGGCTTGAGCGGTTCCTCCTTGGAGGTTAAAGTCCGAGGGTCTCTGTTGAAGGAAGGAGGTCAGAGCGACTTTTTTATGTTTACGCTGTGAATGATCCTTCGCTTTGCTTGGACGGTGTAGTGCGCAAGGAGCTGCCGACAGCAGTGTCTCACCTCTCCACTCTCTGCAGCTGAGCTGTCATCAGTCGCTTGCCGCTAACAGCTGTTCATTTTGGAGGGAATCTGCATTCTCTTCCATTCAGCCGATTGTTCGTCCAAAGCGAATCGTTCATCCTCGAGTTCTTCGTCCGTCGGTGCCACGTGCGAGTGTTCAGAGCGCGAAAAATGCGCAGATGTCAACTTGCTGTCAGTTTTCTGTCTTTAGCTCATTTAACAGCTGGACTATCCACACGTCGGCGTCTGTTTGCATTGCCTAAACGAAGTCACGCCGCCATAGTGGGTTACGTTTAACAGCCACTAGTTCAATCTGCACCTCAGAATACTTCGCCTTAGACATTCCTCTGCTAGCTCGGCTCAGTTACCCACAAACGCGCGCCCTTGCAAGCAAACAGTTCCGTTCTAGTAAACTGGATGGGCGCAGAATGTAGCACGCAGCACGGCTGATGCTTTGTATGAGAAAGGATCACGTAGTAGAGGAGGGGGGGAGAACAAGATTGGACGTTGCGGTGCTCTCGGAAAAGCACGAAGATCTTTTTGTTTTGTCATTCGTACTGGGAGCAGTGTTGCTGAAGATGACTGTCTTGTGGGATGTTGCGCCGTGTCGTCTGGTAGTCTGTAGTTTACCGACGTTTCAGAGGCGCTTGCTGCTTCAACCATCAGTTTTCGAATCCTGTACCTAAAGAGGAAGCATTTTGATTGTCACTATTGGGACAGAGCAGGGCGATTTTGAATGTGTTCTGGCCCCCCCCCCCCCCGATATTTGTAAATTAATGACAGGACGTGTTTTCATAAACATCTCAGCACCTCGAGGGAAGGTGAATGAGTTTGTTTTGTTGAACCTGAGGTGTCACGTGAAATAACACAAAGATAAATGATGGCTGCATCGTACGAGCACGGGAGAGCCGAATCTGTCCATTGCTCGTTCCTGATGGTATGCAACGCATTGCGCGAAATGCTATCAAGGTAATGGCATGTAGCACGCGTTGGAGCGACTAGAAACGGGGGGTTAAACCCCGCGCTGTGGGTCTGTAGACGGGACTTACACGCGTGGTTTTGTCGTGATGTTTGACGGTCGTAAAGAAATGGGTGTGAGGCTCTCGGTTGGCCGAAGGGGGGGGGGCGTGCGCCGATATCATTGAAGGGTGTGTCCCTTGCGGGTCGCGTGTTTCACTGTCCGTCTAAGCGGAGGGTGTGTAGAGAAACTGTTCTGACTTTGAGGTACGTCAGCGAACTGCGGGAAGAAAGGCGTCGATGGCCTGCACTTCGTGACTTCCATGTTCCCGAACGTTCCTCTCTGCATTTGAGGAGAGTGATACATATTCACCCACTCACTCATCATGTTTTCGCAGGCAGCGAACCGCTGTATCTGCCTTCGCATGGAGCATGCAGCCCAGTTTCTATTACACTTTTTTATTTTTTTTGTTTGTTTTTGCTGGCGTGTCATCCATCACTGCTCAGCAGACGAAACCCAACCCGGCGCTGGTGAAGAAGTCTGTCGGATAATTAGTTTCCTGCGCAATCAATACCGAGCTTGTCTGCGGATGGATGTCATGTTGCTCTCACCTGGAATTCACGAGCTCCGTTTGTTAGTTATGCGAGGACTTGAATGAGTTCTGTTCGTAACAGAGGTATAAAACTCAGGACTATTCGTAGCATGTGCAGAGCTAATGTGGGGCATTGGACTAAATGACCGGTGTGATATTTTCAGGGATAACTTTTCCGACTACAGGTAGGATTAAAGAGGTTATTCCTGAGTGTTATGTAAAAAGGGGGACGCGCGTTAAGGTCGTCGCTTGCTTTCAGCGCCAACAGTAGATTTTCAGCATTAGTGAGTGAAATGCCTTGTAGTGTTAGCACTGAGTGCTTTTCGAACGTAAAAATTCCTGTTACTCCGCGTCTCTGAGTGTCGTGGTTGCAGCCTTCTGCGAGAATGCGGGCGGCAGAGGGCGTCCTCGGTGCCCAGAGCGCGGGGTAGCAAATTGAGTGAAGAGTGCGAGACGGAAGGCATAGATGGGAGGACTCATCTGGTTGAGGGCAGAGACGGCGGGCAGTCTGTTGTGAACACGGTGACAAAGCTTCGCGTTCCACAGAAGAGACGATAGTTGGCAGGTTCTGCGAGTGCCAGTCACTCTCTTCCGCGGAGTTCGCTGGTACTCAGAGCGATTCTTGCGACAGTAAAATCGCATTCATATAAAGCTGTACGCATGCGCGCCACGAAAAATTGTAATGTGCTCAACATTGAAAGGTAAACTGCAGCGAACTTCATTTTGGGTGCACGAAGCATCTTGCTTGCATTGCACAACATTCTCTTCAAGATTGCTTTTGTTTGTTTTGTAACAATACAAACTGACGTTAACGAACAGTGAATCGATTACACGGCTCCTAATGGAGTAGTAAATTTTTAATTCAGGAAGGAAGCGTTTGTGTTTTAGTGATGCCATTCTGTAACAAGTACGTCATAAAATGATCACTTGATGTGACCATTACCGATAGAGCGGTTAGACTTGGTTACATTGCAACTTGGTTGTACTAATATGCAGCAAGGAGTTAACTTAAAATCCAGAAACTGAGTAAGCAGTTTATTAAAAATTTAATTATTCAGCACATTCGTGTAAAGGGCTGTACAACTTTGCGGAACTTGGGGCCCGGGGCGTCTTCCGACTTCCTTATCTCCCAGATCGTTGACAGTCACACTTCTCGATTCGCATTATGCCATGCCATGAAGGAATTCACGCAAATCTTCAGTTGCTATCACAGATCACGCAGCATCCTGCAGCTTTACATCTAGAACCTTGTGAAACACGAAAAAGTCCCTTCGCCATTTCTTTTCAGTCACTTTCACACACTCGCAGGTCACAGTTTTATAAGATCGAGCTTGTCTTCGACGTGTGCGTGGGCGAGGCATTGTGATCTCTTCAGCCGTAGGCTGCTGTCCTGTCGAACCAGTGTCCGTCTATCTTTTAACACTCCTCATTTCGTGTGTGAACAGCACTGATTGCATTGGGACCAGAAGTCTCGCATGCGTTGCTGGTCACAGCACAATGTACTCTTGCTGTGAAATTCTTTTGTGGAACAAGCCTTGTTTCAGACCGGGAACCCTCGCTTTGGCTCCGTCTGTTCGATGTCTGAGGCCCGTAGCGTCGAGACGCCGTAGCCGTCGTAAGCTGCTCAAGTAATGATTGCGCCTGTGAGTAATCCTCTTAGTCGCAGACGCATTTCGCGTTCCTTTCCTCAAGTCGGCAGAGTTCAAAGTCCTGCAGATTTGCAAACCATTCGCGCTTCCAGAGATTATACGAATTATATATAGTTGTTGAAACAACCCCGCGTTGGGCGTTAGCACTTGTACGTTCGATGAATTGTATTTGCGAAACTCGGGGTGTTCAAACCGCTGTCCGAGGGACCCCTGTGGCTCTTTCGTCACGGATGTGCGTATAACGGGCGAAACGCAGGAACCACAGAGTGCGAAGGAAATTCACGTTTTAATCGGGAAGCCTTGCGTGGCAAGACGTAAGTCACTTGGGGGAATCTTCTGTTGAAGTTGATGCACGTTTGTAGGAGCCCGCCTCAGAAGATAGAGAATTGCATAAAAATTGCCTGAGGACGTCAGACCACAATCCATTTGTTCCCGAGTCAGTCTTCACTCTCACAATTTGATTCAGTTCCTGGTTGTCACCTGCTCTCGTCCTTTCAGCTTTCTCAAGTGTTTTTGCATTCCGTTATCTCTCGCATTTCTGCGGAGACAGTTTGCTTTTGGCTTTAAACGTTTCCCAACATTTAACACCTTTCAAATATAAGCACGTATCACTCATTTTGTGAAAGTTCACAATAAGAAGTGTTGTTTAAAAAAACGATAACTTTTCGTTCTGCTCAGTAATACCAGCGGGAAAAGAACAGCTACTTTAATACTTTCCAATAAACTTTAAGAGTCAAGTACTACAGCTCACATTTTTCAAGTTGTTATTCAAGTCAAACAAAAAGATGTGCTTGAAACTCGAAACAGTCCTTTCAGTTCACATTAATCATCTCAAGTTTTTTTTTCAAGCGCCTTGACTAGTGTGAACGAGGCTTTAGTCTCCCAAACAGCTCAGGAGGTGGGGGCGGTGGGAGGGGAGTGGTAAGCTGCACCCTGCCCCCCCCCCCATCACACCTCGACACCAATTATCCAAAAGTTCATCGCCAGCAAACAAGTGACAATCTCGCCAAATCTCGTGATCACCAAGGGCAGGTCTCGTGTGAGAGTTGTAAGTGGACACTTTGTTTGTTTGTTCGTTTGTTTGTTTGTTTGAGGGTGTGGTGCAATAATTTAGACTGCACGAAGTGTTTGGTATTAAGTGTTGTGGTTTTAACACGAGTATCCCGCTGTTGTGGTACTGCAGAGCTTGGTGGTCGCGTATGGTAATAATTTTACGTTTTGTGTTTGTTATGCCAGGACTGGCCGTCCTCCATTTTCTCACGATGTATGCACCTCGTTCTGGATGGAAAATTTCCTGTTTTGAAAAGCGAACCTATAGTTTATATGATAGGACACGGTTACCATTTGCGCTAGTGATGACTGAACGTGTAAGTTACTTCTGTCCTTTTGTATGTCTCCAGCTGTTAAAAGTATTGATACACATAAAAATTTGAAGTATTCTCAATTAAAGGTTGCAGAAAAAATATCTCGGAGGTAGAACCCATCTGGGATACCAAGACATAGATTTGAGGATAATATGAATATGGATCTGAAGGCATTGGATGTGGACTGCATTTTACCCTCATAAAACACATGGCAGTTGTCTCTTGTCGGTATTCCATTCAGCGCGCCGTGAGATCTAGCATTTCGGGCAGGGATTACCGTCTCCTTGAACTGCAGTCAGCTGACGACTTAGAATTCCACAACCGAGGGTTTTTATTTTAAATTCCATGCATTTCAACATGAGGCTGCACACTGAAGGATGAAATAAAAACATATATATATATATATAGCCCACACCAAAGATTTTGAATCTCATAGGTTCAGATGGAAACACTTTATGTTTATAATCAAAGCAGTTCACTTCTTTTCGTCCCACAAGACAGGGAAAGCATGAGCAGTGGATTTCTTAAGTAGACTTGTAGGATTTGAGGTTTTCACGGCGGTGAGTCTGAAGAGGGGGCTGTCGTCTGCGTTAATACGCCGGTGTAGTCTGGTAGAAATTTGCCTACGTTTAAGGGGTAATTACTGCACAAATTACTAGTCTCGTTCATATTAGACTGCACGTTTGAGGCGGCCTGTTTTGCACATTGACTGCTTTTAAGCAGGAAGTTCACGTAAATAATATTTGAAAATTAATTCTTACCTCGAGAAGACGATGCGATTCCATCACAAAGATTGTTTTATAAATGCTGTTTAGGGAAATAATCGCTATTTATTCTGGTAAACATACCAAACCTATAAATAGACTGTGGGCAGAATTCAGGGTTACCAGATATTAAAGTAGGTGGTATGTATAGTTACCACTGTGCCTTAAAGGAAAAGACGCAAAGTGGTAAAACATTTTGTTTTGGTTTCCGCCTCTCTTGTTTCGTACGTGTTTATTTAAACTTCAGTGTTTTCTTTGTCAACCCATTTTATTAGAATTCCTCATCTCATGAAGCTATTCAAACTGATAGAGCAATTTCTACCCAGCGTCTGCCGAAATGTTGCCCCCTGCTTCGCCGCTCCCCGTCATCTGGAGATCTCTCGCCCGCTTACTCACTCTTTTAACTACTTGTAAGAAGCCAGTGAACGCTAGATTGGAAATAATTGGCGTTGTGTACTGTAACGTCGTCGTCCGAAATGCTCCTGAAGAAGGACCCAAGAAAGCAAAGGACAAGCGGCTCTTAGTTTAAAAATATTCGTGCACGTCGCACACCAACGTTCTAATCGTTCCAATGCACATCAAATACGTGTCTGTCACGCACTTATCCGGCCTGCACAGAATGGCTTTTATGTAACGCCAAATAAAAAGTTTATGCACATTTCCCGACTTTCAGTTAAAAGCTTCACTCGCCTCCATCAATCTACGTATACCAAGATTTTGCTTCAACGCGATTGCTGAACCTGCGTTGCAGATTCGTGCAGGTCTACGATCTTTGTGACTGTACGCACAATTTTTGTTATTGTTACTCAAGCAAAATACGATCTGCTGAACGCGGAACGCACGGGGCCTTAACTTTTTACAAATCGTGCGCACTACAATTGTTCTTAAATTGCGCCTGAGTATTTCTCCAAGGTAGCTCGGTCAGTGAACGTGACGCACTTGGGTTCAGTTCTCCTTATTCCTGCCAGCTGGAGTGCGAGGCTAACCACACAGAAATTAACACTTTGTGGTCTCTTACCTTCACGGAGTGCTGCTTAGACACGGGAGGACTTTTGCTTCAGATGTGCAATTTATTGAATTGAAATGTTTCCATGTGACAGACATGTTTGAGGGGGGGGGGGGGCCTCCGTTTCAGTAAGTCAAGGCGTTTTTATAGCAGGCCTTCGCGTGAAGAACGGACTAGATGTTTGTTGTATGTAGTCGGAACGTTTCATGTGCAATTGAAATTCTTGCTCAGGAAATGTCCAACTCCACCGGGAGTGTGTGATAAGTTGGCAACAGCACCTGCCGCTTGTCTG
Organism: Zootermopsis nevadensis; assembly: GCF_000696155.1. Next base: position 34,334 of record NW_019060276.1, on the reverse strand, counting down.
GAATAACGTACGTGGAATAGCGTTATCTAAATTTTAATGAACCGAATCGAGGACTGAAACGAGTACACAGAATTGCAGAAGCAATTGCTCCAATTCAGTCTTCACGTCTTCATGCACGAATAATTCAAAATACACGGCAATCATCATAACTGCACTCGGTGAGACCTCGTTCGTATCTTTATGGTCATTATTAGAAAGAGCAGGCCTGTCTTGAGTTAAAGAATTACTTTATCAGCTGTATCAGTCAGTAAAGGAAAGATTGTTATTAAACTTTAATGACCAAATTGATTTGTTTACGCGCACAAACTTGTGTTTCTTGCTTTAATTCCTTATTTAATGTGAGGATCGGGTCACTTGTCTCTTTAACTTACATGGAATGCAGTCGATAAGGCGTGTCGTGATCTCTAGAAGTCTCGTCTCAGCCTGTGATCCTGCACAGGACATGATTTACTTAACTTAACTTAACTGCGTCATCCCAATAGGGCGCGACAGATATCAGCGCAGTAATTCTGACGTTTCATGCGAAGCAGACAAGCAGCGCCCTTGACCATAAAATTTAAGTAGGATGGTCCCTGCGGTCTGTGAGATCATCTCGGAGACTTACGAAAAGTGTGTATTTCGCATAAAACGTTTCTGTTCGGGCTGTTCTCGCTCGTGGTGATATTGGTCTTCACACCAAGTTCCCGTTATTCACGTCCGATTTGAGCTGTGTCGACCAGTGTTAGGAAAACTCATAAAATTCATTCAGCGACAGTGGAGATGTTTCGTGTGGGCGGGCGGCAGTGGCGAATCTGCATCGCGCACAATTTGCTTACCAGACGGCATTTAGACAGGACGCGGCAGTAATCGGCTTCTGTTCTGTGTTGGCTTGTCGTATCGATTAAATGATCATCACCAAGGGACAGGCTACTCTGAAGCCAAGCACTGGGAGGCGATAGTTCTCTTCGATTTTGTTACCACTGCTATGAATTGCAGAAGTCTTTAAAGCTGGCTTAGCGATGTTTCAGTTTATCGCTACAAAAAGGGAAATAGTTCTGGGAACAAATTAGGAAGCTACGCGCAGTCGAAATTCGTTAGACATTAAACTGACTTTGAGGATGATCGCTGCCGTGCGGTTCAGAGTGTTTTGTTTTTTCGCTTGCAATCTGAAACCTCAAACACAAAATATACAGAACATTCAGAGATGCGTGCGTGTGTTTTATGCAACCCGTGTATCAAGAGTGACGCCTGAAATACGTTTAATGTTTGACAGAGACGAGTCGAGAAAAACTCATTCTGGCAAATAAAGTCGGAACGAATGCCAGGCAGTGTTTCGACGGTGAACTCTCGTTGCATCTGTGAACAATTCTTGCTTGCACCTTGCACTCCGGCTGTTTGACATCCTTTTTTGCCACCAAATACTTGGGTCTGAGGGGGCGGAGTGACGGGAGGCCGGAGAAAGTTTTTGTAACGATGAACTCCATTGCTTGTGACCTTCAATAAATATTATTAGTACGATCAAATGAAGAAGGTCTGGGCTTACAACGCGCATGGAGGAGATGGGAAATGCATACAGGATTTTGGTTTGAAAGCCTGAAGGGGCCGCACCACTAGGATAAATTAATTTGAGGGAAATAGTTGCTTCATTGAGTTTCAGTAGGCCCGAAAGATCAGTCATTAGCCAGCCAGCAAATATCCTGCTTAGAACGAGGTGGTGGACACCGAACCCAGGTTCAGCGCAACCAGTAGCGGCTTGGACAAAACTTTTCTCGCAATTTTTACACAACATTGATTGAGTCGTTGTCGCGAAGTGTGATCGAAGAAGGTACTGAGGAAAATATCTCAGGCTAACTTAAAGGAATGTCTTCTGGTTTGAGGATGGCCAAGGACCTCGAATGAGGACGCACTGCAACTTCATTCCGAAAAGAACGTTGAGTTCGGCATTAGAGTGCAATTGTGCCCGCAGATTTAATGTTGTGTGTGAAAGTAGGCAAGTAGGCTTGCTGGAAATCCACGCAACATAGAAAATGCTTACGATCACATCTGTCCTCCCCACTACCGCATGTCCTGACGCAGGGAACAAGTCTTTGATCGTCGAAACGAAAGCAGTGGTTAACTCTGTATCTTTGAAGTACCCTCCATTTTGAACGAGTTTTAGAAGGAGCAGACGAGGGTGTTCGGTGGGAAGATCACAACTGCCACCCCCTGCCCTATCAGCACTAAAGAACAGACGACGTACTCCGTCCTACGTAGAAAGATTCGCGTGTTTATGCTGGATATTTCTGGTTTGTGCGATTTGATTTTGTTTCCCGTCAAATTGTTCACTAAGATCAGGCAACACAACGTGGTACTTCGTAGATCTTCATCCCACATTTTTCAAACTCTTGACAAGACCAACGTCTTAGGGAATGTTTTCATCCAACTGAATGGTTGGATTCATTTACTGTTCACATTTTCTCAATACTTGGCCCTTGTAATAATTATACGAGGTAGGCCTCAGTCCTAAGTTCGTACCGAAGGTTTGTGAATTTAATTCCCTTAGACTTTTGTTGATAACACCTTTATCACATGAAGGAAAGCCACCAATATTTCAGAAGTTACGGGATCACCGCTTGTATTTGACTGGCAGCACATTTTTGCACTATTCTGACCGTCCCCCCTCTCAATCCATTACTTTAATTGGACTACGTCAGAGTGCCTTAAATGCTGTCCACATAATCGTCATAATGAGAATTTCGTTTCCTATTTAAGATATATTTTAAACTCTTAACTTTGTTCCCAAGTTTGCCCTAAGTACCCAGATTCAACAAGTTTAGATCTTCTGTGCACGACAGCCTTTGGGACTGATTTCTTCCTGTGTGCGTGTAAGCCGTTTCCAATGGGCATACGATTTCTTTTTCCAGTTGTTATAGTTCTCTAAATCACCTAAACACTATTGATTGAACCATAACACACCCACACACCCACTTTAATTACTAACTAGCATTTATGTAGAATTCTATTATGCCAGAGGCTTTCCAGCTTCACTGCACGCGGTGTGAAGGATATTAAGACTATCGAGGTACGTAGATGAAACCGCAGCGTTTCGCGTGCACCTGGTCTAATTGTAGGTGTTTGGTAAACGTATTTGCTTTCCAGCACAGCAGGGGTAACGCCAACACGTGGAGGGACTCGCGAGGTAATCTGTTGGCACAAGGGAATTACCAGTCTTTTCTCCTCACACAAAACTCCTAAAATTTGCCCTCTTCGAATGGAAAACGAAACGAGTAAAATGCGAAACGGTTCACAGGTCAGCGGGCATAGCCCTCGGTTCATCAGTCGAAGCGTAATGTTAAGCTAATCAGATCTGAATTCTCCTGAGTTCGAGGCCTGTAATAGCGCTGCAGTTCGCTAACGAGTAGTCTGCTCCGCGTACCTTTCCATCCGACTGCGTTTTTGAAGCGAATGCAAAAATAGCACAAATTATTATTCCGACACTACACCAGGCCGTGCTTGTTGGATTTAACCAATACATTTATTAATCCAATTCCAAACAGATATTACTTTTACGTCTAACCCTTAGATACCAAATCTCATATAAATATTATCTAAGAATTCAGTCCGTACCGCAAAGAAAACACAACACCTCACCTTTACAAGGAATAACAAAGAATCACACGAAACCCATAAATGCAACATGCAAAGTTTGTTAAAACAGGCGGTGCATATAATTACCACTTACTGTAAAGGCTTAAACACAGCTTTTCTGAGACTAGATTCTGTATTCAGAGAGCCGGTCGTTTCCTCGTCGGTGTTTTGGTCTCATCACAGATTCAGCGTGGCATTTACGGAGAGCAAAATCGAATCGAGGACGCGCGCGTGGTCCATGGGCTTTTCCTCGTTCCACTTTAATAGTATCGCGCGTCTGTTAACCAAGTATGTAAGAAATATTCGTGTAGCTTAGAAATTATAGTTGCCGTCACACGTGTTTAATGGAAATGAGGTAATTAGTTTCGGGGCTGAAACACTTTTCCTCATTGTCTGCGGTATGCACCCAGAGATACGAGCAGGAAGAACAAATACTCGTACAATTGCTTCCCTACCATCACCATGGCCTGGTCAGAGGTGAGACCCCAGGTCAGGACTCTCGCGCATCTCGTGGGGCGGTGACAGATGTGTATGGAGCAATGAAGTGATCACAGCCGCGGGGAACCGAAGAAATCTGAGGAAAATCTCCTCCAGAGTGTCACTTTGACCACCACTAATCTCACTTGAAGTCGTCTGGGTCTCCTCAGTGAGGAGCCAGAGTCTGGCCACACCACAGCACGTTCTACTAAAATGACGCGTGTTGCATAGGATTAAAAGGCTCGGTGGTTTGCACGCACGCATTTAGAGATAATTTGGCGACGACTAAAGTATCGGCCGCATGTTCAAGTCCGGGGGACTTACTGGTGACGCATCACGAAATCAATACGAAAAATGTGTATAGAAAATCCCCCTGCCCCCCCCGTATCTGTGCTCATCAGTTCGCTCTGTCAGTCTCCGTCGTAGCAAAGAATGGTTGAAAGAGGAATCCGATGATAAATTGTTAACTGTATCGGATATGAAAGTAAGAGGAGTACGCCACAGTCTATAATGCGCTGCCAAGTCAGGCGTGGGGGATGGTTTTGTGTCTCAAGACAGTCGACCGACGAGGTTTCCCCTGACAAGCGCGTACTCAGGACGTGACAATTAATAAGTGCCGAATCGCGTAATCTTGGGCGTTGAAAATATGTGCCGCGAACGACTGCGTGCATAAATGGCATTGAGATACGTTAACGTGCGTTGTATCGTCACACCGGAGATTTGTATTTCTGAAAGAAGGATGGATCTTAGGGAGGTGGACATTGCGGGTTCTGCTACCAGGGAGTTAGTCAGTATTCAGAAAGAAGACATTAAGACCGCTTGGTACAAGTAATATTTTAGCTTTTGACGTAGATCGCCTTAGCGCTGTAGGAACAGAGACGTGGAACGGTTGGAGGAAACGGAGCGAAAAGGCTTGTGTGTAAAATACAAGCAATATAAAGTACAGTTCAGACAAAATAATTAATTACTGATACAAAACGAGTCCTCATCTCACGCTTTTTGTCTTTCATTGAGAAACGTTTTAATGTTCGTCGATCGTGCTAGCTTTAGCGTGCCCTTTGGCCTCCGACAAATGAGAGCAGTGCATTGGCATTTGTATTATGAGGCGGGACCAGCATAATTACTTATCTTATACCCAACTTTCGGTTAAGTTGTTTCCGAGTTCGAATACAATGACGTCAGGGCAGAGCCACCACGAAGTTCCTCCAATAGTATCGGAATCCATTAAACCATCTTTATCGTTAAAAGAGGAATTCTTGAATTATAGCAGAGTCCTGCAATGTTTCCAATTCCGTCGTCTTCCTGAAAGCAAAGGACAGGAACGACGGCATAAAACTTGAATGCTCAGTTAGTCGCGTCGCCAATAACAAATTCATAGCGCATAAAAGAGAAATAATGAAAAGTCGTCTTCCTAAATCTCGAGATATTTTCTCTACAAATTTGCGTCGTGGGTTGGATTTGACTAGACACAAAGCAGCATTGCTGTCGCGTGGTTGTTGTTGCGTTGCTGCGCTAATTCCCCAGTGTCGTATCGTTCTACCACGACCATCATTATTACCACTTCGACATTCGCGCAGTCTTCCAGCTATTTCTCGAAAATGATCGTCTTCTCTCTGCTCCTTGAAGTTGCTGCGCTGACATATTCTTGCATTTCTTGTCATTATTCAATCACGACCTTCCAACATTGTTTCAGACGAGACGTACTCATAATTACGGCTGTAGTTAAAATATCTTTAATCAGAACATCGTTACTTTAGGGTCCTGCAATTCCGATAACATTTCTGCTCTCTCGTACGTTCACAGCTGTTCCACTCTTTAGGGCGTGGATCTTTTGCGTGAAGATTCTCCAAACACTTCTGAGTATCGCAGTGGCGAGAAAAAGAGGAAATATTAGGAAACCGTCGAGAACTTTTCCATAAAATATTCCGTGGTCTTGCATCACACGGAGGTCACTTCTTTTCTGCACCTACCGTGAATGCTGACGAGACCCCTGAAACGTTTCAGACGGAACTGGGCCTGGAAGATGAAAGGGAAGTTGATAGATTCTGAAAAGAGCGCCGTCATCGGTGCTGCAGTGCGAAGTTCTGTCTGTATGAAGGGACCCGTGGCAGAGGCGAAACATTCGAGGCCAGAACAAGTGACGAGTTTCGCAAAATGTTAGATAAAATTAATCGCCACGTGTTTCTTGGTGTTCGAATGTGAGGGTGGCCGCAGGTGTAAGTTTGCGCTGCCAAGCCGCGCCCACAAAACACAAGAAGTTCGACGTCGCCCGGCTCTGGTTTTGGATGTTACGAGGTTCCTGGGATGCTTCTGCTATTGATTTTTGATGATGTAGTGAGAGAGGGAGAGAGACAGAGAGAGAATTCAGCCTGAGATTTATACAAGAAGGCAAGCAAACGTTAATTTTTTTCTATTACGCTTTCCGTTATGTTCCTACCTTCAGGCCGTAGTAAAACACTAAATGGTTGTAAAGACTCCGGGGATGTTAAGAAATGGACCATCGTAGGAGAACAGGAATCAAAATACTACGCGCGTAGTAATCTGTAACTACTAAGGATAATGGAACTGATCTAACTAAATGAACTGTTTGAGTAGCTGAAACTTGACCGGGTAGGCGGTCACCGAGTCCAAGGTTTAAACAGAAACGCGCTTCACTTAACGTAAACGAAAACTGAAGTCTCATTTCCATCGACCGCGGTAATCAAACTTCAGGTTCGATCAAATTTGAAACTTTCGCCCCGGATGAATTCGGATTATCGGGCGATCAGTGGAGCTTAAACGAATTAGCGTGTGGATTGGATTTATCTGGCTCAGGATAGGGTCCAGTGCCGGGCTCTTGTGGGCACGATAATGAATCTTCGTAAGTAGCTGAACGACTATCAGGCGTCATGCAACGGCGCATGCCACTAACACGGGTTTCATGTTATATTCTGGCTTTAATAAGAACCTTGAAAAAAAATTACCCTGTCCTCCAGGTTGGGGATTAATCACGATTCCAGCGAGGATGTTAACGTGTAGGCCCTAAAAAAATAAATAGAAATTAAAATTGAAAGATTAATAAGCGAAAATTGCCTCCTATTCAGATGAATGAATCGGCCCGGGATCATATTATTTAGTTTAGCAATGAATTCACGGCTTCATCGTGAAGTCAGTGTATTACGTCACGTTATAGAAATGTGGCGACGCTGTCATTTAATTTTCCATTTCTCGTCCGCGAAGTTCTTTCATGCGCTGTGTGCAGTGGAAGTGATCTCTCCTCTCATCAGTGGTGACGCGAGACCATTTCGTCACCACGAATTCTGTTACGCCCACTTGCTGATTTGCAGGAACTTTTCAACTCTTCAAGTAGGCTCTTTAGATTCTTCACGGTACGGATGAGGAGGAAAACCTCCTTGCGCCCTCCTCCAGGCTCTCATTTCCTTCATTTTGTTTTCCCCTCGTCGTTTTTTCTCCATGGAGATGTCGGAATCGTCACCTCTCGCTGATCAGCATGTCGGAGCATTAGTGGCACATGTAGCAATTTCTCCAAGCGCATAAAACATGTTCCAGCACTGCCGATTCGAAGAGGCCGTGTTGCGGGTCCGCGAAAAAATACATTTTAGTGCGTCTGAGTAATCACGTGCGTATTCAGAATAGCTTTAATTTTTGATAAGAACCCCAAATCCAGTCGACAGAATTGACCCGCGGCCTGTTGCAAAGCGGACGAAACTTAACTCAGCGGTCTCCGTCGCACAGGCGACGTCTGCTCTGGCACTCGTCGTCTTCAGCCTCATTTGTCTTCAAAACAAAGCAGTAAATCAACTTGAAAGCAAGCAACCTTCTTTTCTTGCTCTCAACTTGCCTTCGAATTGCTTACAGAGCACAACGAATGCGGACGCTGTGCCGAGGACGGGGAAACAGACTGGAAGGTGTGCTAGTGGGTCTCTTTCGGATATGTCGTGTGTGTTCAGGGGGTTTAGAGGAGTTTTGTCTGCTCCCAGATGTATCATGTTTTATTATCTGTATTTAAGCGTGGCGTATCCATTGAAATGTAGGAGGTAGTTTTCAGTCGGAAACACTTTCTAGGTCTGGAAAGGGTTGAACGACGACTGACTGATTGCGGTGGCTTACGGTTCGATCATTGGCGTAACTCACGACGTCACTGCATTAATTATATATTCCTTCCCGCAGTTCTGCCTCATCACAAGCACGAAACTTTATGACCATTTGTAATAACTTCGCGTCGCCTGTTCCTGTCGAGTTGAGTTCATCTAATTCTGAAATAATTTTCACGAAATGCTCGGCAGAAGTTTCATTAAGGATCTAATCCTTTTCCACTCGCAGGAAGCACACATTTAGGATGTCACACAGAATGTGGTATAATATATACAGTATTAATGCAGGTAGCATTATTAGGGTAAGAGGTTTCCTATAGATTACGTACAACCTACCCCTATGATGTGGGAGGGAGGGGAGGCTAATGGCGCCTACATCAGCCCAGGCCGGAGAGGGGGTGAAGTTTACGCGGGGAAATCGATCGGTGTTGCTTGTACGTTTACATCATCGAAACTGCAAAAGAATCGAGACAACAGGTTGACTACGTCGTTAGGCAGTGTCTGGTTTGTTGGCGAGCAGTGATGTCCCGGAGCTAGACGTAGCTTTGGGCATTTTATGCTGAATACGAAATGAGAAGCATTTCTTATTATGTTGGCATTTGTGAACACGGTCACAGTGCGAGACTGGGCGTGCCTGAGAAATTTGTATCAGTACGAGCGAACATGCTCATTAATGCAAGATAGCTCGTTCCTGACAGCTTCGCGGCTCGGAGAGAAGCAAACAGGTGTCGTTAAGCGCGTCCCAGAACATAATCATTTAACAGTTGACCGCTATTTAGTGTTGACATTCGAGGGGTTCAGGGTTCGATTCTAGGTCTTGCGGCTTCTAAATTTGGGCGAGTAAACAACGCGAAACACTCGACTGCCCAGAAAGCCACCAGCTGAAAGGAACTTCAGACCCTCACACACACAATTTTTCAGTCACGTGTGAGGAAACGTCCGAAACATTTGTTAAAAATGACGTAAATTGAAATAATATAAACTCCGGATCGTCTCTGACGGCATCCGACACCACTTCCGTCTGATTTATACTAAGGAATGTGATAGGGTACAAACAATTACCGTTCACAATGAAGATAAGAGATTACAGAACGTGCAATGCTCTCAGCGAATTTGAAATGAAGTACAGTTTTCAACTTGCGCAAGAAACTTGTACTTTCATGACTCGCGGTGCTGTAAGAAACAGGCCATTTTGCAAGAAACTTCAGTTGCTGTAAAGTCCTGGGTTCAGCAACGCAACACGCGTCTCTTCGTTATAAGCTCGGGCGCAAATTCTGTTGTCGTAGTGACTCGTAAGGACTTCGGACATGATCGGTTGATGAATTGCTTGAAAATCCAAACACTGACTAGGGTTAGTGGCCTTTCCATTTTATTTCTGTTAGTGTTACATAGTGTACTTGTCCTTAACTATAATACAGAATGCTTAAAGAATTATAATATAGCGACGATCCTGCAAATTGACGAACAGTGGTTGATATTAACGATTAATCATGAAAGCTACTTACATCTCCTCTGGCACTACAAAAAGAAAAGCGAAAGGAAACATTCGGATATTTTTAAGAGATGAAAATATAGTGCGAAGGCACACATTAAGTTGCACCCAGGTGCTAAAAGTACTTTGCGTTCTGCTGGAGGAGCCCTTCCTCGCTGTTCGCCGTTCGACATTAATGAAAGAATTAAAACTTTAGAGGATTGGGGACGTAAAAGCGATCTCCATCGTACTTAGGCTGCTCTACCTTTAAAACGAATTGTAAAGATGTTTCACTATTCTCAGTAATTGTGTACAAATATTGAATAAACACATATTGTACCCAAAACACAATGCCGATGGTCGACTGCGTCTGCAACACTTTAGGAAAGTTGTGGCGTTTTTCTCCAGAATTAGACATTCGACTTCGGCGAGTGGCCCCGACGAGGCCAGAGCTTTCTGGCTGGGAATTCGCCGAGTAGGGGATTCCGCATCCAATCACTACCCACAGAACCGCACGTACAATGCCCACTACTGTTGCTCGATTTGAACGAGAATTGGAAGATACCTACTGAATGTAGTAGGACTGTCCGATATAACAGCTCATGAAAAACTGCTCATCGTGTTTCGAGTTGTCACAGACAGACAGACAGACATGGTGAAGCTGACAGGCACATTTTTGCAACGTTTTATTGCGAACGCCCCTAAAATGTAAAATAAATGTGTTCTCTCTATGACTTTGATTTCATGGCCCCATCTGCGTAAATTTCACGTTATGTAGGGGGGTTCCAAGTCACTGGCGACAAAACTCCGTCGACGAAGTCTCAGGTGACGACGACACCTCGACCTCATACTCTTTTAACAGCTGTGTCACGTCCATTGCACTTCAGAGAGCCACATACTCGGAAGGCAGAGGCGAGCACAACGGAGGTAACGGCGGGGGTGGGATGCCTTCCACGAACCCGGGCCTTTCTATGCTCAGATCCGTGTCGGGGAGGGACAGCGTCGAACTACCCCCCGCCGTCACCCTCGGCCCCATGTTGTCGTACTGCGGTAGTAACGGGTGTCTCCGTGGCAGAGTGGCGTAAGATGCCGGATTGCTGGGCAAGTAGGGCGCATCGGGGCGAGCCGCGACACTCACGCTGGCTGTGGCCGCCTTGGAACGGTGCGGGATGTCCAGTAGGTCGGGGTAACATCGCTGCCCTTCGGCCGTCGGCTCCTGGCTCACTGACACCGAGATGAAGATGTTGCCGAATGCGCCAGCAGGGAGAATGCTCGTAGAGAATTCGGGGGGCGGAGGAAACACGGCCACCGGCATGATACCGCCTACCGCAGGCTGATCAGAAGCGTGGCTCTCGATGGTGATGTGCACTGGCGGCTCACACAGTTCGAGAGACTGCTCCAGTAGCTCCATTTCAGGCTGCGAACCCAGGCCCTCGGACGGCCGGTCAGTGGTAGTGATGCTGACGTCCAGAAGCTTCTTCTCCTGCTCCGTGAAGCTCACGCTGCCCTTGAGCTTGGCTTTCCGGCGATGATGCTTCCGTCGCCTGCAACAGTTGCACGCTATCGTGAGAAGTGCCGAGAAGATCGCGGCGACCCCGCCCGCCAAAATGCCGGCCCACAGCAGCCACGAATCCGCCTTGCTGAGCGTGGTGGCCGTCACCACTTGCGGCAGAAGCAACGACGCGTTGCTGCTCGCCACACCGCGTGCGTTACGCGCCACGCACGAGTACTCCCCTGCGTCTTGCTCCGTCACGTTGTACACGCTCAGGTTGGTCCACTTCTCACGAAAACTTTCCTCCTCCTCCTCGATAATGAAAAACTGTTCTGGAAAAGAGGAGTTGCCGACGCTGCCTGCGCCGACAGGCCTGCCGTTAAAAAGCCATGTCACTTCTGGCTCGGGGTCACCTCGAACGTGGCACCGAAAAGTCACGTTACCACCAGCTTCTTCCTGCACCATATTTTTGCTGAGGCTCACCTCCGGAGCACACGCAAATTCTCGTGGAGTGACGTCTTCCCAGAAACGCCCCGTCAGTGCGTCGGATTCGGAACACGTTAGCGAGATGGAGTAAAGGTTGCTGTCGAGTAGCCAGTTCCGGAAGCCGCGCAGATCGCAGTCGCACTTCCAAGGGTTTCCATCCAGTATCAGGGTCTTCAACTTCACTGTCGGCAAGAACACTTTTTCTGACAAGTGGCGCAACTGGTTTCGCTTCAGATCGAGCAATTCCAACATTGGCACGTGTACAAAGGCGTCGGTGTGGATGTGCCGAAGTTGGCAGTCCTGCATCTCGAGCGTTCTCAGGTGCGGCAGAGAAGGGAATTGTCTCTGACGAAGTTCCGTCAGGGGATTTCCGTTCAAGTAAAGCACACGTAGACGATCGTTGCCCGCGAATGTGTCCGGGTGGACGCTGGACACCGCGTTGTCCGACAAGTCCACCTCGACAAGTATCTTGAGATCCCGGAAGGCGTCCTTGTGTATCTCACGAACACCTGTTCCGCGCATAAAGATGCGCTGGAGATTAATGAGACCGACGGAACGGAAGGCGTCCTTGGTGAGATACGGAATGTCGTTGCCGGCCAGGTCCAGCACCTGCATTTCTGAATGTAAAGTG
>NW_019060276.1:0-21843 GCF_000696155.1 Zootermopsis nevadensis | reverse complement strand
TCGGCACAGGGCCGTCCTCTTGCCCGACGTCCACTTACACTGACAAGACGCAGGGCAGTCGGTCCAGTCGGGGGCTGCAGTGCACGTGGTCAGGAACAGGAGGAGTGCGAGTATCCTTGGAGGAGTAGCCATGCTCACACGTCGTCATCTTGCAGCATCGGGCCTTCTCGAGCCTGCAGCAAGAACACCACTCGAATTAGCTGTTGTGCTGGACACGGACCCCTCTTGGCAGTTCTGAACAGGGGGCAAACTCGGCAGGGAACTACCAAAAGCGAATCCACTGTTTTAGTCAAATCCGTTGTATGCATTACTCAGACAGAATCAAACACAGGACACAATGGGAACAGAATGATTGTGTGGCACTTGAATCTTTACGACTTATGTTACAGGAAGTAATTATTAATATTAATTATAATAATTATTATTATATTACGGGATTATCATCGTTGTATTGATGTACTTGTGGGGATATCGAGAGCTGTACCCAGGAAATACAGTTATTCAGCCGAAGAATGTTTTAATCCTAATTGCAGATCCTAATATAGATTAGTAGCTTTCCCACTCGTTATTTGGTCGTGTAAGTAGGCATTTATTTACTCTGAAGGTGAACATAAAAAAGTTCGGCCTGGCATAACGAAGAGAGACATGTTCAAGGTTGTATCTCAGGGATGCTGAATGAGTAACATAAGCGGGAACGTTAGGAAAAAAAATAGTTTTGGAGGTTTTTGAGAAGAAATCGGTGTATGGATTCTCAGGTTGTAAATAACCTTGCTTGTATTGTCAACTGTGTAAAGAAAAATAATTCTCAGCGTAAAATGTTACACGTCTCTCTCTCGCTTTTCTCTGAGATTTTCACGATCACAGTGAACGCAGACTCTTTGGTTTCGCCAACCTCTTGTTTCGTGATACGAATGAGGAGAAAGTGACTTGAAAATCAAAGTGGGATTCTGCAAAGCAACATTTTAAGTTTTCTGGCTGAATGAGACAGCCGCCAGTTGCACTGACTGACACGCCTTGTTGACGCACACACAAACCTGACAAGAAATGGAAATGCGACAAACTCTGTGCTGGGGCGTGACAGGCAATGAATATTCGGTTTCCTATAAAGAGAGGGGAATTTGCCGACTTGTGGATAATTCAAGTGGCGAGCTCACAGCTTCTGTTTATTTATTGAGCAATCTGTTTTATGGCTGAACAGGACTTTATGAACTTTTTCAAGTTTAGTGAACATTCACGTGACTTTATTTTGAATACATCACTTCTATTAAATGCGTGTCTTAATTTACAGAGTCGTTGGTAATATCTCGCTAGGTCTTGAAGCGATCCATAATATTCGCAACTCATTTACGAATTTCTGCCAAATGCCTGCTAGTGTAACAACGGAACTTAAAAGACGTCTGGTGTGCGCTCAATTTACAGAAGAGGCATTCGTACGGGCATGAGGCATGAAGGTTCCTGTCACCAGTTCTTTTTGTTCTTGTGTTTCGTACTTCTTCGCAACTTCGTCATTTCTTTACGAAGTCCAGTTATTGTCAAGTCCGAAATCCTCTGTCCCGTTATGTTCGTGGATGCTTAAACATTTTTTCATTAGAGTGTTTAGTCTGAACTGGACTTTTGTATCCTTTAATGTGCCACGGCGTTATTTCCTTTGACGTTTTCTCTAGGTTTTCAAGTTGGTCTGTGATTTGTCTTCAGCTCCGTCCATATTTCTGTAACTAACATTGCCGTGTTACTGGCCGGCCAGTCGATTCCTGTCATCAAGTTTCTGTGTGTCGCTTCGCGTAAAAATTATTCCATCCTGCACTGCGCCGAAACAATTGTGAGCTCATCTCAACAGCTACAGTCGGCGTTACAGACGTCACTGATTTTGTTTCTCAGCCGGAGAAAACAACAGAATTTGAACGTCTTTAAAATCCAGAAAGGCAACAAATGTGCGGATCACCATTTCGCAGAACTTACGCAAGGCAACTAAGGTTCTGCGCACAATCCCCTCTCTCTCGGTTTTGATACGTTAAACGGCACCCCGTGTCTTGCATGAGAGACAGCTTCTAACGTACCACACACATTGGACTTCGTTTCGGTCTCTCATGCGTCTCTTTGGTTCGTGGGGTATGCACTTGGTATGTGTACCAACAAATAATGAAGCAGCAGATCCTAGAATGGAGGCGCGCGTGTGTTCCAATGCTCCTGTTCAAACTAAAGAAGAAATCTGCAACGCTGGACAAGTTCACTGTCTAAACCATCGGATTCGCGTTTCCGTTGCAGAAGCAAATGAATTCCTGTCTCTTTAAAATACGCGCGCTGGCTTTTTGCCGGTAAACGATATTAAAAGCAGATAGGCCTTTCTTGAAGTCAGATATTAATTTTGTAAAAGTAATTAATAATTCGTAGAAACATTATAAAAAAGTTTTCGAGGTACGTGTCATACAAGAGAAGCTGATTGTCACTCAGCTCGTCAGAATATCGCGCTTGTGTAGAACCGAACGACCATTAACGAATTAACAAGATTGTATTCTGAGCCAATTAAATACATTCAACACCATCAAAGTTCCGAGTTCTGGCCGAGGACCAACGTGAGAACCAATGAACCACGGAGGCTGGGCGCTTGAAATTTGGTACTGCGAAACGTCAGTGCCTATAATTTCTGTAACATCTTAAAAATATGGCGCCCGTGCGAATACGTGACGTTGACAAAGCCTGTGTTCAACAAGTTCTTTTTTTTCCGAACAGAAAATTACTACCGATTACAATAATATTAATACGTAAGATATCAGAATTTTCAGTCGCCAAACTCATTTCACCTCGACCACCTTATTCGTATTACGTATGATATCTACTGAAAACATACGATTTCTGAAGCAGACCGCCATCTTCGGACCCACCGGCGCGAAAACCTCAGATCCTGCAGTTCGACTAACAAAAGAAGGTTCCGTTTCACGAACAGGTTTAATAGATTTCGAGAAATGTTGCATACATCGCAGGTATTAAGTAGTTTTATACGGAGAAAGCTCTCTTCAAACCATTTTGTCCCACTCAATAAGCAAACGAAACAGCAGATCAGATACAAATGCATTTTGAAGTTTCTTTTATTTAATGACGAATGAAAACTGTTGGGAACGGGTAGAACCATTTAGAACCCCAGGGTGCAATCTTTTCCGAGTGCATTCGACTCGTCCATCGGTGCCCTGCATGAATTTTATTTATTTCGCAATAAGAAATCGTTCCGGGTGCCACGTCACGTGTGCGCTGTACATAATCGGAGAGTAACTCTGCTGGAACGCGGATTATTTTAACCCACAATCAAATTGTTGTTTTCCTCTGTATTCATGGATCTACAACGCGTTGTTCGCAGAAAGTGTGCAGTTCACTTTTGACTCACAATCGCCGTAACCTATTTTGGTCTTCGTTCGTTATCGAAAGTGATTCTTAGGAGGATGCAGTCTTTTCCACTGTTTCAGTGCCGCGAACAGAGCAGTGAAGTCTATGTTTAAAATATGTCAAAATTCCTGTAGATACGCGTTTGATCTCCGTAACATGCGATAGGTTTAGTTGTATTCTGAAGAAAGGGGCGTCCACAAGATACGTACAAGACTCACTCACCTGTCGTGGCTTCTGGAGAGAATCTCTGCAGTGACGAGTTGAGCTCTGCATCAAGTCATGACGACATCGATCAGTTCCGTCCTACTTTCCTTTCATTTCAAGAAAAGAGTTTGGAATCTACACTTTGCACATCGCAACCATCACCTCGTGTTCCAATAAAGCTCGAGGAATGAATGTATCTCCGAAGCAAAAACCCTTCTCTGGAAGAGGGCTTTAAGCACTCCTGACTCTTAACTACAACTCACTTTATAAACTTGCACGAATTTCATCCCGGAAAATAATGAAATTGTTAACTTACGGTGTCTACAAGAAAACAGTCAACTTGTATGTTCAAGATAATTTGCCAAAGTCATCGATGTCTACTGATGATCTTGCACAGTATCCCAGTCACCTCAACAGATTCCATATTTCTGCTTTAAGGCGTGTAAGCGTAGAATTAGATGGCGTTGCTCTGATTGTGTGATAATTGTTTCTCACAGCTTGCCTTTCAAACACACATCAACGTAAGTAAACTGCACTGCTGACGGCTACAAGTTCACTTACGTGTTCGTCACACGTAGATATGAGGCCTTTATTCAGGAACCAACTCGCTGAAATACTTTTCACGTAAGAAATGTTGTTTGAATCGAAACTTTAGTGCAGTGAAATCGGGTCTTAAAATAAGGTTAATTTTATCTGGCAGAACGTCGCACACCGACATGCGATATTATTACCCCGCTTTGAGGACTCCGAAACGAACGGCACGTCGTCATCTTGCCACCACAATCACTTGAATCACTTACGCGCGTGCCACAGCGGCAAGTAAGTGAGTTGCATGCACACACATAACTGATACCGTTCTAAATTCGCAAAATAATCAGGTTTCTTCGTCAAATTTCCGTATTAATCACCGGTATCTTCCGTCATTTATAGACGTATTTTATGGGGGGGACATTTTTCACATATACGAAGTTTGGTAAAAATAATACGCATGTCTACAGAAGACCGAGTTGCACCAACAACAAACCAACCCCGTCTGTCACAGCCCTGGCACTGCGTTCAGCAACAACCCCCCCACCCCCCACACCCTCCCGGCTCAACTCGCACGAATAGAGTTTACGCGACTGCCACCAGAGCGCAGCAACCTAGGTAATAGTACGTTATACATAATTTTATTTTATTCAGCGCAGGTAGAAAAATTCTAAAATCTATAGGGGAATAACGCAAAACCACAGAAGCTCAAATTGATGCTAGTGAGGCGGTTGGTCTAGAAGTAAACACCGAACAAAATTGGTATCTCGATTCATGAGCAAATTAAATTCAGTTCAGAACTTTCGTCTTTTCGTCTCATGTCTAAAAAGGGGGGGGGGAACCTTTGACTGTGGTTTTGTATGGGCGTGAAATTTGGTCTCTTGACACGAAGGAAGGGCGTTTGAGAACAGGATAGTGAGGGGAATATTTGGACCTAAGAGGGATGAATTAGGAGGCTGGAGAAGGTTGCAAAGTTAACTACTCGCCAAATACAATTAGACTGCTCAAATCAAAAAGGATGTTGCAGTACCAGCCCCGAGTTTCATGGGAAATTATTATTGCCAAATTGGACAAGGGTTTTTGCCGTGCTTAGTTAATCCAGTTCACAAACTCACTGTTTCCTCCATTTTAATATTATCCACACTTTTATGCCTAGGTCTCGCCTTCAATTGTGTACACATTTCACATCGTAAACATATTTGGTGATTAATGCGTCATTCTGACATTTCCTGCCTTTCAGCCTCTGTTTTTATTCTCGCTTTTCAGACGCGTTAGGGTAACTGAAGAAGTTTCAGTAGAAGATTGTCTATAAATTCAAATGATGGATAACGGACCCTTGAGCGCCTGTTATAGTTTTGCGGAGGGGGGGGTCTGCGAACGGCCTCCCACAAATGTGACAACGCTCGTGAGAAAGCTTCTTATAAAGTAGGAGTTATTTGCCTCTTAAACAAGCAGCGGCGAATTCAAGATAATATTTCTAATTTTTTTTTGTTCTTGTAAGGAACATTTGCGCTCCTTGTTCATATAAACTATTTTAAGCATACGCATTGAATGACCGAGCTTACAAATCATGATGAGTTTTCTTTTTTCCAACAAACGTTCTACCACACATTTGCACAGAAGCAGTTTTCATATTGTTAAAGCACGCTTTGTTAGAATCCGTGCACTGCCGCAAGGACCTCTTAAACATTGGTAAACTTCTACCATACTACAAAGCACTGGAAACCAACATACACATCTTCGCACCAACCGCTGTTAAAACCTGAAATCCAACGATTTTGCAGTTATTCCCCGTCGTCACAAATAGAGGTGTCAGCTGCTTGGGCTGTGGTGAATGGAATGCGGCCAGCACTGGTTTGATATTTGTAACATGTATTTTGTTATGTCTGTTAAAGTACTTACGACAATAATATCGTGATATATTCCATCGATAATTTGCTGTGATAGTGTTTTATTCTGATTGAATAAATATGAACCTTGTTGCTTCGCTCTACGTTGTGATCCGCCCTTCGGTTGTTAATTTCAGAGTTACATAAATGAGCTGTTTAGTGCAATGCAATATCATGTCATAAATGCTCTGTGAGAGAAAATATATAGTAATAAAACTCGAAGTTTTGTGATATTAATGTTATTGTTCAAGGTAACAGTTACTGAGCTTTAGGCCTATATCTGCTGTATAACATAACCTGTAACAAAACTTAACCTCAACGCAAGAAGCATTTGCTCTTGGTCCCGTCTCATTTAACTAGAAGTGACTCGTATTCAGTTGACAGAATAGCAGCCATCCGTTACAGTACAATAAAGTAATCAGGATTGCTCGTAGGAGACAGCGTCATGCTTTGCCATGCCCTGTGGCGAGACATTGGGTGAGCAGTTTTGTTCTTGGAGCAGTTATTGCTTCTGCATTGCTCTATTACACACTAGTAGATCGTCATGGTGAGTATGCAGTTACTGGCTGCGTTATGTAGTAGTTGACTGTGTTTTGATTTAATTTTTGAGGGTGGATTTGCAACTGTAATGTTTCGCTGCCTGCAGCGGATGGAAACAACATGCTGGGTTTCACAGGCCGGGAGGCACGGCTGGCAGGGAGGGTGCGCGAGATGGAAGAACAGAACCAGCTCTTACGTCGGCAACTCAGCATCTCTCAGAGTCACCTAGTTGCAGCTATGCGAACCAGCAATAATACACCAACACAGAACTTCTTACAGCCTACTCATGACCATTCAGGGCATTGCCCTAATGTGGTGAGCTAGTAGTAATTGTCTCTAAGTTCATCTACGTGGGGGCAGCGGAACTGCGGTTTCTAGGGTCCCATCGCTCATCACCCAGGTGATACATGGTAGTGTCGGTGAAAGCGATGAGCTCGGAGAGGAACGTGTCTCTTTGCCACTTTCTTCATCACAAATACCACACTGACTGACATAAAAGTTTCTTGCGTGTGGTGGCGGAGGCAGCGAGGACCTCTGTAATGTTGGTAAACTTGGCACAACACATCTAAGAATGTGGGTTAGGTTAGGTTGCAAACTACAATAACTTATCACCCGATGGACATGTACTCAGTTCAGAAGACTCCACACATAAAAATAAATAGGAAGTCGATGATGGGACAGATTTAGAAGTGTAGTATTCTTATTGAAGACTGAACCAAAATAAAAGTTATATTGTATTTATTTTTCAGGAAGCGGATGTGCCAAAGTGTGAAGTGGTGCATGTAGCGATCGTGTGCGCCGGTTACAATTCAAGCCGCTCCGTCGTCACGCTTATCAAATCGATACTTTTTTATAGCAAGAACCCGCTTCACTTTCATCTCATTGCTGACTCTGTTGCTCAAGTCATCCTCCAAACACTGTTTTACACTTGGAGCGTGCCACAAGGTATGATTTCAAGTGCCACTTGCACGTCTGAGCAGACTTGCCCGTGGAAATATGGGCTGTGTATAAATTGTCTTTACAACTTTGCTCACGAATGAAAAGACGCGAACTTGCTGGTAGGACAATATGCGGTTTATTTGTATTTGAGCATGATTCTGAATACATTAATTCAGTTCATAATTTTCCAAAAAATTTTATTTCATCCTCACACCCGTTTCCCTTTGTGTAAATAAAGTTTTGCTCACCATTTAACCTTTCATCGGGTGGACCGCTGAATGATCTGCAGTTCCTAATTGCATTTTTTCTCTTTTCACGTGGAATTGCACTTGAGATACTCGAAGCACATAACGCACGTAAAGTCTGCCGTTAACCGAGTGATTCTTTCCATCGGCAGAGAAGGAAACTTTTCAGAGGCTCGTCTGTGTTCCACTGGAACAGCATCTGCCTTTAAGGCTGCTTTGTTGGCAATAATGTAATTTTGCGACAACTTCTATAAAAATTGTTAAACAATTTGTACAATAAATTTTTCACTAGGTTTCAGAAGTACAGTTTCCACAGCATGAAGTGCAGCTGTCACTCTAAAATAATCGGCGTAGTTGTTAATATAACCTTAATTATTTCTGCTGAAAGAAGTGAGGTTGTATTATTTAATCCACACGCGGATCCTCGAAACATCAGAGGATGTGGGTAATGCAGCCAGCTGCTGTTTCTTAAATGTCACGTGTAGCCCGAGAGGCAGCTCCCTAAGAAGAGAGTGTCTGTTTGTTTGTGCCACGATTGAAGTAAGAAAGAACAGATACAGAATTTTATGTTTTTTTAATATTGACATTTCAGCGGAAGTAAGTTTCTATCTGGCAGACAACGTAGTGCCGGACGTGTCGTGGATTCCCAACAAGCACTACTCTGGTGTTTATGGACTGATGAAACTTACGCTTCCTAAAGTGTTGCCGGACACACTTCGGAAAGCCATTGTGCTGGACACGGATGTCACGTTTGCCACAGATATAGCGGAATTGTGGAGTATCTTCTCAAAGTTAGGTCCTAAACAGGTATGGTCCTTTTTTCCCCTTAATGTTCATTATTACTAGATTTGTAACACCTTTCTTAATGTTATCAGAACATACAACTCCCGCCCCATCACAGGTATTTTGATTATCATGTTGGAGTTACAGATTGAGAATAAAGATGTTTACAACATTTTTTGATGTAAAAAATCTGGGAGTTTGATTTTTATGTTCCAATTTTCTTAGGCAATCGGTCTTGTTGAAAACCAGAGTGACTGGTACTTGGGAAAACTGTGGAAGAAACATCGACCATGGCCTGCTCTAGGGAGGGGGTTAGTATTTTATTTGCTATTGTTACGTGCACAAATGAGTAAAGTTAAAGTTGAGAAAAATGAAAATGTGCCATTTTATGAATGTGTGATTATTTAGTTTGTTAATTGATGTGCTGTTAGAATGTTTCCTGTGTTTGTTTAAGGTACAACACGGGGGTAATTCTTCTTCAGCTGCAGAGGCTGCGCGAATTGGGATGGGGTCAGCTGTGGCGTCTCATCGCCGAGAAGGACCTCATCACCATGCTTGCGACCAGCCTGGCCGACCAGGACATCTTCAATGCCATCATCAAGCAACACCCATATCTCGTGTACAACTTGCCCTGTCAGTGGAACGTCCAACTGAGTGACAACACTCGGAGTGAACTCTGTTACACCGAAGTCACAGATCTCAAGGTAAATGTTTATCCGGGTCTGAAATCGGAGTGGAGAAGAAGAGTTTTGTAAAATACTGTTGACAACGGGCACTCGACAACTCCTGCCCAAAATAACGTGGAGAAACGGTGGATTTCGTACGTGCGTCGCCTCACTACGTTCCACAAGCTCTTACTGTAGCTGTTGCTCTCCTGTTTTTGTGATTGTGATGGTAGTCATTCACCTTCGAAACTTTTTTCTCTTTGTCAGTGTCCAGAAGTAATTGTTTCTTCAGTAAAGTTTCTTTGCGGAGGCTCTGATTGATAATGGCTGACCACAGAGTAAGAAATGCTCACTTTCATGTCTGAACACGAAATTAAAGCTGTGATTATTACTGGGTTGCTTTCTTCGAAGTTGAGACACCGTCACGTTTCAGAGTAGCAGTTTCAGTCTAATCAGAACTGGGCTCAGGTACTAGTGGATTAACCGTACGCATGCCATTAATTCCGTTTAGTACTTGATGAAAGTAATTTTTCTGCATGTGCATATATTTTTGAGATTACTAGTCTTATTCTTTATCAAATTACTTTTGGGTTGGCAGAATCGTGTTAAAAATATCCAGGCAGCAGGTAAAGTGCTGAATTCCAAAATATGTGGTGACGAGGCCTATACTAATGCAACTGATGTTACATATCGGCGTAGGATAGTGAAACGGAAGTGTGCGCATTACGTTAAATCGTTCATAAACTTTACTGTGTAAAATAATAATATTGTGAAACTTTTCAGGTTATACATTGGAATTCTCCAAAGAAACTGAAAGTGAAAAACAAACACGTGGAATTCTTTCGCAACTTATATCTGACGTTCCTGGAATATGATGGAAATTTGTTGAGGAGAGAATTATTTGGGTGTAATAATACGAAGGTGTCATTGAAGGAAAGAGAGCTTAGCAAGGTGAGTGATGAGGACGACGAGCCTTTTTTTGTAGACGCTGCCTGAGCTAGGGACTTTGCTCGTGAGAGTTGGTGGCACTGGTCTTAACTTCCCTCTTTAGTGCTACATATATCTCATATAAACACGGAGGAATTGTGCTTGGCGTGGTGAATGTGTTGTGTGATCCATAGTCTCACTTCAAATTAAAAGCCAACCTGAAAGTAATTAATTATGTAAACAAGCATTTTGCTCTTATAATTACCTCTACAGAATGTTTGTATACAAATGAATGCAATGGGGCGGAGTCCTTAAGAAATTCTCAGTTTTTTATGTCATCCAGAGGTTCAAAATTGTTTTCACAAGAGCCTACCACTGGTCCCAGATGGATCAGATAACAGCCCCCTAGAAACATTTGATATTACATGCCTGTGTCTAATGAGCGGTCTATTCCCTTCAACCTTTTGTGCGAACTTTTCTTCGTCACATGCCCTGCCTCTTTCATCATCCTAATGTCTTACGAAGAATATAAATTATGGTGCTCCTCATTATGCGACTTGGTCCATCCTCCTCACCCTTCATAGGTTTACATTTTGACCTACGTGAAAGAAGTAAAATCACATTTCTTTTTGTATTTCAATAGTTGTGACTACAGTCCAGAGTTTTGGGAGAAACCCCATTTTATGGAGTTGGTTATGTCGGATGCTGGTAAGACAAACTTTCCGATGAAAGGCTGCATCTGCCAGATTTGGCCAGCCACCGGCAAATGGCGGATCACGTCAGAGCAGAGCCTCAGTTGCGCCTAGAGATTTGTTGCGTTGCTCATGGCACTCACATTGGACGTGCGTGAACTTGAAGTGTTTCTGCACGTGTCTCAAGTTATGTCATTTGTTTTGTTTATGAAGTGTAACAAATTCTAATCTTCATCATTCTGTGACATACTGTAGCTGCCTTCTGTCACACTGCCATTTTCTCTTCCAGTGCCCGTTGATACCCTGTAATTTAATGTTCGTACATATAGTAAAATTGTGTATGTTGTTGATAACAGCGATATTCCTCGATAATTGTTGTAATTATGCTTATCACCCTTTTAAATAGGTGAAGTAAATTATCTGGAAATTGTCCCTTATCAGAAGCAGAAGTAATAAGTTCAAGGATCTCAGAATATTACGCTTTATCTCCAGCTAGGATCCATTCTGCTGGAATTTGATGAATATCTGGTGATTTATGTTTGTTCAACTTCCAGTGGGAACCTCAGCTTCAGAAGAGCTAGGCTTAGATATTAATGGTTCGGCTGTATGTATTTATTCGATCATTAATCCCATTTTCATTCCGTGGCTGGCAAAAGTAATTCTTCTGGGAATCTGTAGACAGGTCATGATTCTCATCTTTATTTACCAAGTCTCTTGTAGGTTGGTAGCCCTTCTTAAATTTATTTGTACTTATGCTTTGTTTCAAAGTCATTTATTTTATTTTGCAGCTGTTCACATTTTTGGTTCTGAAAGTTCTAACTCCATGGAAGCTCCTCTGCACATAAATGAAGATCCTGTCCAGAGTTTTCATACCACTCATTTGCTTTATGGCCGCAAAGGTTCTGCACGATTCATTGTTTCATTTCTATACTCATTTTTCCTTTACTCAGTGAAGATTTTGTTCAGTGTTTAAATCAGTAATTTATGTTTCAAGTGGTTTAATCTGTGATTCTCGGAGACTTGAAGGAAAGCCTGACTGTTACTTCAGTCTCAATAAAATGATGTGTTGCAGTTAAATGAAGAGGACCCGTGCTACGAATTCCGTCGTGCTCACGTCAACAGTCTGCGAACGCATCTCTACTTTCTGGATTATGAGTATGAGCCATCAGCCGATGGGTATGATGTCACGCTGGTTGCGCAGCTGTCCATGGATAGGTTACAGATGGTCGAGGCACTTTGCAAACATTGGGAAGGTAATTTTTATACAAAAATTTTAATTTTTGAATGTGTATGAACATTTTGTTGTAACACATCTTGTAAAAATTTGTCTTTTTAATTCTTGCAGATTTGTCCTCGGTTACAGAGACTAGTAAAACCATCGGAGTAGTTTTGAATTTCGATATGTGATTCTGGAGGGCAGTAAGAATGAAGTAATAGTAAAACCTTATTTTAAGAAGTTTGCTTAGTTTACGTATGCCCAAACACCGTGGACCATTGCCTGTCCTATGATGGACACACTCTCTGTTTGGTAGTAATGCATTCCTGTTTTCCTCATTAAGTGTGATGACTTTGAAGTTTTCATTTGTGGGTTGACAAACATGAAATTGTCACTTGTGTATCACAGATTTTACTTGTTTTGTCACTCAAACACGTTTCAGGACCAATAAGCCTTACTCTGTATATGTCAGATGCAGAAGCCCAGCAGTTTCTCAGCTATGCCTTAGGCTCTGAAGTCCTGGGCGGCAGAAAGAATATTGGCTACCACGTGGTTTACAAAGAGGGCGTAAGTGGAATTTTATGCCAGTCTTGTTAGTGATTTGTTTGAAATGTCATGAACTTTTCAAGGTCCTTGTCTCATTAAACGTGAGAATAGTACAGCAGCATCTTTCAGGTGAAGTTTATTTTTCAGAGCTTTTACCCTGTGAATTTTCTCCGAAACGTGGGTCTACAGCAAGTGAACACACCGTATGTCTTCCTTACTGATATTGACTTCCTCCCAATGTATGGTCTGTATTCATATCTCAAGAAGTCCATACAGATTCTCAATTTGGATGCCTCAAGAAAGGTACTGTATTCTGTGTCTGGCTACTGAAATGCATTTGTTATCGTGTTCTACGAGCAGTCTGTGGGTACATCGCCGTCCAACAAGTTCTCTTACTTTAACACTTGTTACAGGTCTCCTCTGAGGTTTACCATCCAAAATGTCCGAAATAAATATGCCTCGTGTCAGTAGTCTATTTAACTGTCTGAAGTGGCAAGACGCGTGCACTGGGGTTTAAATTTTCACCAGTTGCCATTTTTTGGTTACTGATTTTTGGTGGATAGAGAGAATTTCAGATCTACTGTATTTTTCTTTTAAGTTTTTAAGATTCTTTAAGGTTCATATTTTTTATGACAAAACAAGTCTGTCTGATTAATTTTTTTTTGTGTCTGAATTTCCATAGTCCCTTCAAGGCAAATGCTGGGATATTACCTTAAATTAGGTCATAACCACGTCTTTTCAGGTCCTACCTGACATTTCGTGAGCCAGGGTAGCTCAGTCAGTGCCTTGCTACTAACTGGATGACTGTTTTGATCCCTGTTGGGGGCAGAGGATTTTTTCTACTGGCCTCCACGTCTGGGGCCCACCCAACCTTCTTTCCAGTGGGTACTGGGGTCCTTTCATGGGGTTAAAGCATGGGGCGTGATGCTGACCACTCTCCCCTGTCTACTGCTGAGGTTAAGAAGGAGTAGGAGCCATACTCATCTCCCCCAAGCGCCTGCGTGGCGTAGAGTGGGGCAGATTTACTTACATTTGGCACTAGAGCTGCTGAGAGTGTTGTTAAATAAATCTTGGATGTAATAAATGTTCATATAAATCTACCCATCAGTTCTTGAGTTGACAAATGGACAGACGTGATCAATCCTGTAAGTTTTCATTGTGTACCCAACATTGAAAGAACACAGTAAGGTATTATACAGTCAGAGAGACAGCAGTAATTCACGTAGTTTTTTTATTAATCAAATTAGCGAGAGTTGTGCAACTTTGGTTACAGAATAATAAATGTGGCAGCAGTGCATTTTGGCTTACAAAATTGTGTTCGGGATCATTTTATATGCCACGCAAGAGGATGCAACATTTAAGTTAGATTTTAAAAACTCGTGTCTGTCGTGTGTTGTAAACCTAAAGAATTAACTTAAAAGTGAGATTGCAATCTTTATGGAATAAATATTATATTTTAGGATTGTAGAGCATTTAAGTAGGTGATTATGTTTTGTTATATGAGAGTAATTATAAGTGGAGTTGATTTTCCTGCCGTTTTTGAGTGCTGGTCCTTTCACCACTTAATATGAATTTTGTGTATAATTTTGTAGTTGTATGTCTTAGGCATTCTTTACTCTCCAGCAAAATCAAAGAATACCCTGTAGGTGTCTCGTGTCTTTCAGCCAGTAAGATCGTGCTTTTCCCGAACTATAGTTTTGGATAACGACAGAATTTTTTATTAATACGTTGTGACATTTCTAAGTAATGTACATATATTATAGTCATTGTAACGTCATCGTCATGTATGTTCATTTGTACAAATTAAAATTGTATCCCCTGCTCAGGATTCAAACCCACGTCATTTGACTCCTGACTGGCCTGATGCTGTAACCACTTGTTGGTTCTTTTCCTGTTTTTGATCAAATTTCCTTTCACCATATCCATCAGATGTGGTGAAAGGATACCTTTGGAAATATTATGCGTTCCACATGAGATTTTGAAGGTAGTGAAGATGCCAGTGTTGGTCATCTTGTACTAATGCAATTTGGACTTTGATGCCTTCTTTCCTGAAAGCAACGTTGGTACTAACTTTCATGATAATATTCCTGTTTATTACCTTTAATATTTGCAGGCATTAGTGGTTCCAGCATTTGAGACGCAACGTTACCGCATAATTTTTCCTAAAAGTAAAGCAGAACTTCTAAATATGTTGGACATGGGAACACTTTTCACATTTCGCTACCACGTGTGGACTAAGGGTCATGCCCCTACTAACTATGGTAAATGGAGGACGGCCACAACGCCATACAAGGTAATGTGTTCTTGTTCCTGTTCAGAAAGTTTTTGCTAACGTAGGATCTGAGGTTTTCACGGCGGTGAGTCTGAAGACGGCCGTCTTCTGGGTTGTTGCGCCGTGTAGTCTGGTAGAAGTTTATCGACGTTTCAGAGGTCCTTGCTGCCTCCATCATCAGGGTGAGATGTTTCTCTGAACTGTTGATATGAACCCCAGAACCTGTGGGAGATCAAGATTATTGGCAAAATGGTACCGGTTCGAGAATTTAAATGTAACGTCTGAAGGCTGAGTGCAAGTAAAAGACGGAAATTTTATAGCAGATATTTTTAAGTAACAGAATAATTGAGGTAACTGAATATTTTAGCTTTAATTTTTCTGTGTCTGAAATAGTATAGATAAGAGATGTTTAATTTCAGGAAGTTAAGGTTCTTATCAAACATTGCTTCTTTCCCACCTATACAAATTTTAGAAGCCCTAGCCACTAATAAGGGGAATAAAAGAAGTGCTACTTTCTGGTTTGTTTAGGTTCAGTGGGAACCTGATTTCGAACCGTACATCGTCGTACGGAAAGATATTCCCGAATATGACACTCGATTCGTTGGCTTTGGCTGGAATAAGGTGTCCCATATAATGGAACTTGAAGCTCAAGGGTTTGAGTTCGTTGTCCTGCCAAATGGTTTCATTGTTCACATGCCACATGCTCCTAGTTTTGACATCGCAAAATTCAGGAGCTCATCGCAGTACAGGAAGTAAGTGAAGGTGCTTTTAATTTTTGTTAATGGGTGGGTTCATGTCCATCTAATTGGTCAAATTAATGAGGTATGAACTACAATTGTATGGTTGTTTCATCTTTTCTCAGCAATATCAGATGTTTGTGGTTAATATTATCTTCGGATGCTTAATATAAAGTTAAGAGGATAACAAGTAATCAGGTTGCTTCCATTAATGCAGGCGTCGCAACTCTTCTAGGACCTTATTAAGCGCACAGCGATAAATCAGCATCTTAAATTGATGAATTAAAACTAAATGTGTTTTGTATGCATAACAGTTTTTGTTATTCTGTTTTTTAAGGTGCCTGAAGATATTGAAAAATGAGTTTGTGAAAGATCTCGGTAAACGTTACAGTAAAGTGTTTGACATGGAACTGGAGTAGGGGCAGTGCTGTCTGCATTTCCACCAAAGTTGTTAGACATTCTTCACCATCCAAGTTACAAGAAATACGAGTTGCTGATGAAGCGTATTTGTAACGGCGAGAAGACTGTGCGTGGCGAGTGCTCGTTCTTTCGATAATCATTAATTTATTCGTCTGCTTTCACTTACGTTTTGTTAAAATGGTTTATATGGATGTAGAAATAATAATTTGAAAGTGTGATATTTTGTCTTGATTATATTTTGCATGAGAGTGCATAATATTGAAATTATTTTCACAGTTCCCACCTCAATTCTATTTATAGCGTACCTTATTTTAATATCTGATGTGTGACTTTCTATTTTTTCTAATTTAATGTTTATAAACATTACCATTATTTTGCAGTAAGCATCGCTTTGTGTCTTGAAAATTATGGGGAAGATAATAAGATTTGTTGTAACAAATTTAATCTGTTTTATGTGTTTTGATTTCAAAATGACTTCTGCCTCTGTGAACATCCTGTGAGTCCGGAATCTGCAAATGTTATTGATGTCCTGTTTGTCAGAGGGCTGTGGCATGTCATTCTTCTGCCATGAGTCATCACACGTGAATGACATCTAGTACTGAACATTGTGTGTCTTCAGTGCAAAGTTGTTACAGAAATTTCACCGCGTTTGTAGGACAATGAGTTCCAACTCTGCCTGGTTACTAAGCTGAAAACAACAGGATCATTGCTAGACAAAAAGTCAGGAAATGAACTGTGCTGACAGAAGAGTCATTGGACGACATCGGCGCTAGACTTGTGAAAGTCTCTGAAACGAATAGTGCGGGAGACGGCGTTTCAGTAATGTCGTCACGTCGTTAAAACTGCAGCTGTGTAAGACGACAGTAGTTGATGCTCCGAAAAACATGATGTGTTTTCCAGCAGGATTTTGTAACACATCATTCAGCATATATAAATTTGGAAGCACCAGGGGAGGTTTTCAGTGACTGCATAATTAGCCGTGGTCTGTGGCAGGCATCGTGGCCTTTATTGGTAAGGAAACTTGAAATATGAGGTTACAAAACAAATCCCTGCTCTCTGGAAATCTAAGAAACATCTGCCTTCAGAGTAGAGCTATTTCCGGGCAAGAATGCCATATTCTACAGTTATACTGCGTGAATTCAGTCAGGAGGTCAAAGTTTTCAGCATCCGCTGCAGAACTGGTGAGTTCTTATTGCACTTTCTAAAGGTTATTCTCAGCGCGATAGCTTACCACTGAGTCGAGGCTGCCTTCTCCGACTGCTACTGAGATGTGGCAAATTGTGGCTTGCCCTCAGCTGTCTTGGACAAACAGGATGAGTTAGACCCTGAAGTTGACACACATGACATTTCAGGACGTGGATCTTCTTGCACATCAGGTGACTGGTTGCCATTTTGTGACAATTACATTTTTTGTCCTATTGTTTCTTCATTTGTAGCAAAATTAAAGGAAAATGTAACTGCAGAAACCCGTTTCATATCGGAGCGTAGAGAATGCAAGTTGTCCTTCATAATCGTGTAATGTGAATGAAGTCTGTAGTCACAGAATTTCTGATATGAAGATGACAAAAAAGATGGTTCGGACGATGTTTCCTGTAAGTCATTTGAAATGGCTTAAATTTTGAAGTGGCAATAAAAAATTTGACTTTATTGAAGATGGCCGTCTTCTGGGTTGTTGCGCCGCGTAGTCTGGTAGAAGTTTACGGATGTCTGAAATGTCGGTAAACTTCTACCAGAACCCAGAAGACGGCCGTCTTCCTACTCACCGCCGTGAAAACCTCAAATCCTACATTGACTTCATTGGTTTGCGGGTTTGTTTCTTAGAGATTTTTTCTTTTTCATGAAAGTCATTCTGAAAGAAAATTCTCACTTTAATACGGGGAAGTAAACGTCATTGTCCATTGCGCACTTTATAAATTGTGGCCTATTTTTGGGGGATTACCCAATTTTACCAACTTCATCTACACTGTTTAAGCTAGTATCACAAGATCCCTCATTTTGATGCTCTGGTCTGGATGTGTTTAGTGAATTAAACACGTCCTCAGATCTAACAACTAGCCATCCGCATGGTAATGTTGCAGGAGGCTTTTTCCCCTCCTATTTGCCATCCCCTACTCCCCCCATGTGCATGGACTCTGCAACAGTGGAATAGGTCTGCTTGTAAGTTACCGTGGAAACAGACCGAAAGATGGATATATTCCGAGCGGCCGACTACGTAGCAGTTCAGAACAGTTAAATTTGGATGTGAGAATTTTTCAGGGATATTTTAGTACTGGTTGATGTAGAATGTTACAATAATTTCTGTCCTGTCGTATACTGCATTCACAAATAACTCCGTTGATCGCGTACATCCCTCCTGATTAAAATGGTGTATGATGGTGTGGAGTCCATCTGTCTGAACTGGAATTTTGTGTTGTCATTACATTTATTTGAAATCACTGTTTCAGTCATGTGGAAGTGTAAACAATATACAGAATGATGGAAAAATTATTTTGCATGTTGACAGAAACTATTCAGTTTAAATTCAGTCACAGTAAAATAGCGTTTGGAGTGTAACTAAAAATCATCTGGGATTTCTTAAAAATTGGAACACCTGAGATTGAGAAATATTCGTGTCTTTTATGGAACCTGATGGTCGATTACTTCAGTGCAGCAATTACGAAGCTGACTGCCCGTCTTCTGCGTTGTAGTGCCGTGTAATCCGATAGTTTGCCATCTGTCAGACCGCGTGGTGCAGTGTCTTCGAAGGCAGTCTTCGTCCTAATGCGCTCGTGGGAATGATGAATCCCCACAAGGAGTTGGTTCACAATGAAAGCAAAAACTTCATAGCTACAGGTAAATATTTGTGCTTTAGAAAGTCACTAATTTTGAGGTCATTTTGTTCAGTGGAGTGCTTTTAAGCTTTGAAGAGAATATTTGAAGCAGTGGGAAATTGGAAGTGTAATATGTATTGTATCCAATTCGTGGCACATTTTTAAGGAAGTTAATTTCCATTTGTATTACACAATATTCACAGTGCATAAGTATCTCTGGAAGTCAGTTTTAAACACACCATGGGAAATTGTGATTGGTGTTCTATTTTCTAAAACTCTGCTATTATATGGGAAAACGATGATTTTAGACCAACGAAACTAGTCTGGGTGTGCCTTAAAGCTGGTTGGTCATTGCTTTGATAAGTATGCATTAAGTCCAAAGCAGAGACTTTTTCTAGTATTAAAATGCTGTGAACAATGTGGATAGTACAACAGTTATTGCAGAGCAGTGGTCCCCAACCTTTTTGTGCCTACGGGCACATTTGAGAGTTTATGAGATCGTGGAAGGCACCTACCAATTAACGAAGCCAAATTTTCATTTCTCTAGACAAGATATGGACACCAAATAATACACAAAACAACACGACGTTTAATGATACAAGAAACCACGCGATCAAAAATACGTACTTTTATAAGTACAATTATTATTACTCAAGTGCGATGTTTAACACAGCATTTCATCGGCCAGTTTTTCAAATTTGGGACTGTAGGATGACGTTGCTGCTCGCAAACAATCGTCAAGATGGACGTCAGTAAGTCGAGATCTGCGCTTTGATTAGATAATGTTCGTGGTTGAACGGCCTTCATTATTCAGTATAACCTCTTTCCGTAACAACGCGGGCACCCAAAAAAGTCTTGGCGGGCGCCGCAGAGTATGATGAAGTTAAGCAAAGTTAGTGTTCGGGCTGGTAGGTTATACATATAACATTTTTTAAATTGTAGCACTGAACATGTCCGGCAAACGACTGGAAAAGTTAAGATGTATTTAACGCCGAGCACAAGGAAGGTGTTTTTTGCAAGTATCTTATCGTTTTGAAAGTCAACACCATTTTTACCAACGGAAATGCCAAAGCTACTTGTTTACTGCACTCTCACCTATTTCAGAGTCTTTGATAAGGAACACTCATAGAGGTCACAAAAACTGCTGTAGGCAATCGATTTAAATCCGTTACTTTTACGTTTACAAATGAAAATTTGCATAAGGGCGATGGTGGAGCGTTTGTAAAGTTGTGCCGGACTACATGGTGCTACAACCAACAAGATTTCCGTCTTTGGACTCGCAGGTGAGAAAACCCGAAATCCTGCTTAGAAGGCTGTATTTAGATTGTCATGTACACTTATTTTTATATATTCACTTAGACTCAAAGTGAATGTTTGAAGACATGTGAGGTGGTGTGTACTAATTAGTAAAGCTTTTTCAAACAAATTTATAACTGTTTACGTGTAGGGTCCTCGTGGGTGTAGCGATGGTGTGCCAGAATTTGGTTGGATTCTTTCTTTTTCGACTCAAGTGCTTTGAATACGTGATGTCTGTTTGGTGTTGGTGGACCACCTTGGCTGCTCCCTCATAAATATGTTTTTGCATAACCCCCTCCTTCCTCTCATCTAAGGCTCCCATATCCCACTCCAGGAAAACCCTCAGTTATTTTTTAGAGGGCAGAAATCAGGAAGGAAATGCATACAATACGAAATCCGTGTCTGCCCTCCTTTTATTTCTAGAACTTACTTCTACTGTGAGAATCCGCGCTGAAATGGAAGGGAGAGGACTTTAAGTGGTACAGCTCTTTTGCCGGATGTTTGTGTTCGAGCCGTCTGCAAGTGAAGATTCCTTTGCGTATGAATCATTGAGGTAGAACGTAGTTTTGTTTGTTGCACGTTTTATTAATCATGTTGAAGGGGTCCCGGGATCTTGATAAACATTGTGACCTCAATCAGAAATTGCCGTCAATTCAGTAATCAGCGTGCACTAAAACCGCGTCTCGTGAAACTGTTTAATGACGTAATGTCAGATACAAAAGAAATGTTTTTGTAGAATTGCTCTCTTTATTTTGTTCTGTTTCTACTTGTTACGTTGAGATTGCTGCTGCTGGTGTCATGGAGAGATGTTTCCTCAAGGTAAAACATTTAGGTGGGCTCTCCTTTACTTAGTGGGGAATCCCCACGTCCACTCAAAGTATTTGCGACCAGGTTGGTGGCCCCAGCACCCTGCCAGTTTCTCATAGTAACTAGCTCCTTAGCACCTACAGTCATCATTCCACCACTTCTAAATGATGTTCTGTCATTGCCCCAGATGCATTTCTCTCGTAATCATTGTCTGGGTTTCCTTGTGATGATCTCAAGGTCGTCCGTCACATGTCACGTGAGTTGGAAGGGGAGGGTGTGGTTGAGATAGAGACGCAGTTTTAGTTGTCATCTAGCAATCTGTTTATTTTAAAAAAATATATAAATACGTACATAAAAATGTATGTATGCATATATATTGTTATTTTTTATTCTTACCAAGTCGGTATCGCCGAGGGGTTTGTGGTGCCAAGCAAAACAGAAAACTACCGCGCGCCGTCTGACTTTGCCTCAGAACGGGACCTGCTGACTACGACGCACCGCCGGACATTGACTCGGAACTCGACCGACCAAGTAGCATGCACCGCACTCGCGCGCACACACAGAAGCCACGGCAACGTACTTTATGTGATTTGTTATTATATTATGTTTTTACTCTTTTTTGATTCTACCAAAATTTCTTATTCTCTCAAAAATATATATGCATATTTATATACACATGCGTATATATATTCTTAATTTTATTCTTATGTAGTCGGTATCGCCGAGGGACTTGTGCTGTCAGGCAACGCGGAAAGTAGCAAGCACCGAAGAAGTTAGCCAGTCAGATATCACGCACCGTGTGACTTTGACTCAGAACACAGGCAGCCAACTACCACACACCGCACGCAAACGAGACACTTTAAGCTGCTTGTACGTGATGTTTATTTATTTTTGAGGCAAGTCCAACGGTGCGTCGTACATCGACGGTCGAGCTCTGCAGCAATGTCTA
>NW_019060275.1:369181-381997 GCF_000696155.1 Zootermopsis nevadensis | reverse complement strand
CCCCCCCCCCCCCCTTCCGCCAACAAGACGGATGACTCACAGCCCTCAGTTTCTGCCCTTCAGGTTCATTAAATGAAATAATTAAAATATTACACATTTACTTACAATTTTATTCTGTACGCATCTCTAAAGGATGTATTTGTGTAGTTAATTGTTATTAAACTAACTTAAATTGTTGTGCTTATTCACCCTCAAAATCACTTTTATGATCTATGATATGAATTACCCGTAACGAACTGCCTTTTCAACATGGGCGTCAGAACCTCCGTTTAGTCGCACTTTATAGTAAGGACGGGTCTCGAAGACTCGCTGTAGTTGAAAAATGAAAGTGTGATTTATAAACTCGTCCGGTGCCTACCTATCAAGAAAAATAATTTGATACACGAATAAGCCAGAGCTATAGAGAACACATTATATAGAAATTCTCGATTATCTATAACTGATATGTGAAGTTTAGAAGTGAGTATGAATGGGAGATATAATACGAGATCAGCAAAGACACAAGAGTTATGAATCTTTGTTGAACAGGGGAGGGGTCAATTACTTTTGCTGTGTAAATTCTACACTGGCGACTTCCCGAAGATAAGAAAGAAAAGTAACATAAAGCAAGATTAATAACAATCAGCGCCATAAAATCTTCTCGGGGTGTTCCCAGCTTAGGTTCGGAGCGGCAGTATATTTATTTTCGGAGCCCTTCTTTGCCACCATCATGAGGAAATTAATTGCGACGACTAAATAAATAAGAACCTTCCTGAAGAGAATCGGATTCAGTGTGTGTCGGTACCAGGTTCAATCTGCCTTCTGAGGGAAACTGCAGCCAGAACGACATTCACTGACGATGGAGGAAAAGAAAAGCAGTCACGTGACAGGTATATAAGGAATTCTATTCAGTACACAAGTATATAACCCACGAAAATAAATAAAGCTTAGCCTACTTCCGTGTAAATAACGCACAAGATAAAATGGAAGGGTGGAGCATAACGATTACTTTGGAAAGAGTACCGTCTTTTGAAATATGTGCGAAATTCAGCGCAGTCAGTTCTGTTATGTGCTCCAGGCTTCGAGACAAAATGTCATCAGCTGAATAAATGGGTGTAAAATAGAGGTAATTTATAGAATTTAATGCATCAAAGACTTCTTGCATGACGTGTTGTCAGTATCATGAATGACTGTTGGTATGTATCGAAAAAATTATAAGTACTATCCTGTTACAGCAGCTTTAGGTATAAAATTCATAAAATCTTTTGCTATAACACGCGCAGAAAAAGAGATTTGGTCCATGTTTCCATTTCAAATCATTGGTCTTGCTTCAGAATTAGCACAGATGAACACGAAAACAATTGAGCGCTGATTTTTACTAGCTGGACAGGGCACTCGAAGATAGATGTCTATAATAATAATAACATTAAAGTGAAGGCGGAAATAATTTTAAATGAAAAAGCTCAAAGTGAATATAATTTTAAAATCAGACTATAAATTATGGATGTCGGTTTGATTTTCCTGTATAGGAAATTGGGTGGCTTCCAGTATCTTGTCTGGACGTATCACCCGCACTGATAATATAACCCAGGTCGTTCACCCGTTAAGAATTGAAGTGTCACAGCCTGTGGTCTTACGTTTTGTTATATCTGTATAGTGTTTTAAACTGAAGATTTTTCATCTGCGGATGGCAGTGTGTGCTGTTTTATATTTTTAATACGTATTTTTATCTTTAAGAAAACGGTATATTTTTTTTGTCTGATTGTGTTTAAGCCCCCCTGCTCTCGGTAATGTCGAAATACCTTTACGTAAAGCTCCTCCATTATGTAGAAATTTGCCTTTGTGAAGTTTCATATTACACTCACCAAACAGTGATTCCATGCATTAGGTTAGGTTATACGATAATTTAGCTCTCTAGTGTCGCCGAACGACGACTGTCACGTTTTCGATGCTTCTGTGCATTTCCTGGCTTGTGCCCTCGTGAGCCAATCAGCTTCAGAGAGTTTCTTCAAGCTTGAATCATGCGCCATTTGTACATAAACCTGTCTCTCCGTCTGTAGGGCACTTGGTCTACCAATACCAAAACTGCATGCACCCCTGATAACGGAGACAAAGAATGTCTCCGAAACGTTGGACTACGTCTCCATTTTGACGCTGCTTGTCGCCTGAGAGGATTTTGTTAAACAAAAGAACGTAGGTGAATAGATGATAATAGAACATCAGTAGGATGATGATTGGCAAGGAGACACCGATGCGCTGGAAGAAATGTTCTGTTGTCGAAAATGGTGGGAAAATGCTGAAAGTGCAGTTCAGTTTTCATGACGTAATTATTCTCGCCCGGAATAAATACAAACTAACACTGGACGGGCAAGTGACAGACTTCGGTCGTTAAAGACATGAACTTCTTGCACCGGACTTACGACAGCGTTCGAGAGAACTCTGGTAGCTAGGCATTATTATAGTTATATCGTATTCGTAGGTACTTTAACGACGCTGTTTCAACTGCGTCCAGTGAGGCAGGGTGATGACAATAAATGTTGGAAATTTGTGGTAGCGACGTTACTCTCTTGGCATTAGCCTGCTGTAGGGGTACTCAAACTTTTTCAGACCGAAGGCCAAATTCACACTTGCGTATCATCTAGTTAGCCGAAAGGTTGTCAATGAAGGGAAATTGTTTAAACTTTGCGAAAATTATTTAAAACAATACTATTAATTTGCTATTGAAAATAGGTCGACATTTTACACAGTAATCAGTCATTAGATATTTGACACCTGCTGTTTGATTAATCTTTCAGTTTAACCGCTAACTTCGTGTATATTGCCCCGATTCATATGCACCGGTCGAAGTATTCATAAATAAGCTCTTGATTTGACGTTGTTCATTAAGGTGAAAAGTTGCTAGCGGGGATAGTTGCTTTCAAATACCCTACGGACGACAATAATAATGCGTGTTTCATGATACTAGGGAAATGTTCTTCATCAAACAATGTGAAACAGTGGAGACATTATAAAAGATTGTCGGGTCGCACAAAAAGGAACCGAAGGCCGCAGATTGACGACTACTGACCTAGGAAAACTGAGATAATCTACTAAAAATATCATAGTAACCGGTAAATCGATCGGGATTTTTATCCAAGCGTCATGGCCACTCCAGTTTTCTTGCGCATTAAATATTCGTTTGGTTACAACGTTGATGTTATTGTAATTAGTAAACTTATGTAAACAACACACCGAGTACATGGCGTGATCTGTAGTCTTGAGACACACAAATTCATTGCATTTCAATAGCTTATTTGAATATGGTCGAATATGATCAAGATCTCAGTATAGTGAAATCACAGTCGTATAAAGTATTAATAGAAATAAATATCTCTTCGCCTTTATAGTTTTAGATGCCCCCCTCTACATTTCTGATAGTCGGAATAAAATTGGGCGAAGATGCTAAAGAGAGTGTAGGAAAATTCGTAATGAATTATTTATTGTAATCTGTTCTGAAGTGAAGATTTCCGTCTTCTGGGTTGTTGCGCTGTCTGGTCGATGTTTACCAACGTTTCAGAGGTCATACTGCCTCCGTCATCAGGGCGATTCTTAGTATGAAGATTTCTGTCTTCACACTCGCAGCTGTGAAAACCTCAAGTCTTACAAGTTCTGAAGTGTTTTTGTATTATTTATAGGTATGATGGGATACTATCAACTTGTTCTAATGACCTGGTTGGTTACTCTGGTGACATCTCACAGAGATTCCTGTAACGACCGCGCCAGTAATGGCGTCAAACTGAACCTCACAGCATCAACGACCGCGCCAGTAATGGCGTCAAACTCAACCTCACAGCGTCGTCATTAACAGAGTTGCCGGCAAATATGAATGGAAATATATCCAAACTTGTTGCGTGCCACAATAAATTATCTGTTCTAGCCAACACCACCTTCAGTTCTACAGGAAAACTTCAAGCAATCATACTTAGATATAATGAGATCCATAAGTTGGAAACCGGAACATTTAGGTATCTTAACGAGCTTCAGGAACTTGATTTGGGCTACAATCTTATTGAGTATGTGGACGAAAATCTGTTTAAATACAGCCGTCTCTATAAGCTTAACTTGGAACATAATTCCATTAGCTATTTTAGTCCGAACATGTTGAAATATGCCAATGATTTTTGGAAACTTACAATCGGACATAATAACATCAGTGAAGTCCATGCATACACATTTTTAAATACTTCTATAATGGAAATAGATATTTCGAGAAATGTCATAAATGTAATAGATCATAAGGTGTTTCAGAATAATGGAAAAATAAGTAAACTGGATATGAGCAGTAATGTGATTTCGGAACTTCATTGCGATATCTTAAAGTCAGCACACGTTCTGAGGCATTTGAACATAAGCCACAATAAAATTATATCTCTTGATGTTAACCTATTTAGTAACAACATTTATCTGGAGATACTAGACTTAAGTAACAATGCTATAGAACATATTAAACCAACAACTTTCAAAAACAACAGTGGACTAGATATTTTGGACATGAGTAACAACAAACTTTTCTCATTACATAAAGATATATTCTTATACAATGTTGGCATTACATCAATAGATATCAGCTGTAACAATATAGGTTACATTCATCCTGATACTTTTAAAGAGAACAAGGAGCTTTCAGTATTGAACATGAGGGAAAACAAGTTAGGAATTAAGGACGAACAAATCTTCTTTCACAACAGTAAACTTCAGATGATTGACTTAAGTAGGAACATAATTGCAACCATTAATCCAAAGACTTTCGTGGGAAATACTGAAATTCGACATCTGAACATGAGTGCCAACATTATCACAGAACTTATCCCAGGTACTTTTGACAATAACAGAAATCTTATCGATGTTGATATCAGCTATAATATGATAACCGATTTGGACCATAAAATATTTTCAGTGATTCCAGTTAAAATCTTAAACCTTCGTGGAAACAAACTGTCAATAAAAGAGAAATACGTGCCATTCTTGAACGCATCTATTTTGGAGAAACTTGACTTGGGTTCTTGTGGAATCACCACATTACCACCCAAAACATTCCAAGGTATGTTGAATCTGAAGGAACTCGCGCTGGATAACAATCACTTGAAACTCCCAGTCCGTTCTGGCCCAGAAAACAACGTATTCAGAAATCTGCATCAGTTGTCAAAACTGGATCTCTCTAGAAATAACATAACAGTAATGAGTTCTAGTTTATTAAATGACACGAATAATTTGAAATTATTGAATTTATCTTTTAATCCTGTAATATGCAACGGCTGTAGAACTGAAGATATTGGGATTTGGTGTAGTACAAGAAGTGTTCAGTGTGTTGCAAGATGTAATTCTGAGGAAGGAACTGTGACATCTGTGAGCTGCATGAATTCCGCATCTAAAAACAAGAGCATGTCGCATAGAGTTGCAAAAGTAAGTGTGCGAAATATTCAGCATCGTAACTCACAATCACAGGTCGTCAATAAGAAAGAGCTGGGTGAAAGTAAAACTGACGTGAGGGGACAAGTCATTTCTGTTGCGGCGTTTGTATCTCTGGGGGTGTGCTGTGCCCTTATTTTAACTGGATCTGTGCTGGCGGTCATCATTACAAGAAGACGACGAAGGCGGGAGAGAAGTCGTCATTACCTGGACTAATGCCTAATTAATGAATTTTAAACAATGGCCGCGCGGGCTTTGGGCGATCGGTTCTTGGGGCCGTCGGTTCGAATCCCGCTCAAGGCATGGATGTAGGCCATACGACGAGCTGATTACTTGTACGTGCAAGCAGTCACACCAAATGTCTAAATAGATTAAGACGTCGAGGTCCTTCAAGGACTGTAGAGCGCAAATAAATCTGTACGTCTAACCTCTCACTCTGAGTTCTTAAGTACCTTCTGCCAAAGAGGTTTTGATGAAAAAGTCAAGAAACCAAATCGTAGCGTAATCAATTTATTTAAATTTAACTGAACTGCAATAATTGTTCACTTTTGGCCCCGGAGACCTTCTAACTCAGTTTTGTCGTGTTTTTACTCTGCATTTTCAAGCAGGTGCCGTGGTAATAAATCAGGCCACGACCTTTTTAGACTTCTTATCAGACACGTCAAAGTGTTGTCAGAGTATGGTGCAGTGAGAGAAATTATCTTCATTTAGGGATGGAAAGTACGCTGCATTGCCATGCTATTTATCCCATTTGTGTTTCATGTCGTCAAAAGTTTCTTTTTGTATCTTGTTTCTACGTGTGTATGTGAATGTGAATAGTGTATGCTGCTATCATGTGATTCATTTGTAATAAAATCCTATTTCAATGATAAAATTGTCTTCTAATATTAGTCTTGTGATTATGAGAGTGTTGCAATGGGTAAACAGTTTTGTGACAATGGTTGTTTAGTCATTAAACATAATTATTGTGAAGATTTCTGTCTTCTGGGTTGTTGCGCCTTGTAGTATGGTAGATGTTTACCATCGCCCTGATGACGGAGGCAGTATGACCTCTGAAACGTCGGTTAACATCGACCAGACTACACGGCGCAACAACCCAGAAGACAGAAATCTTCATACTCACCGCTGTGAAAACCTCAAATCATACATAATTGTTGTGTTGGACATTACCCATTATCTGGGATAGGATTGTTTCATATACACGAAGTTTTGAGATTTTCGCGAAATTTGAATATTTTTACAGTAAAAGAGCGAAGAATAAAGTGATAACAAATAACCAAGGGGTGAAAATAAAATTAATTCTTGAAACGTCGTGTATGTTAATTTCGTATTAGACATTTTACTTCTTAAGCATAATTTTTGTGTAAGACATTTGCAGTAGATATTTTACAGTTTACTGTTTCATTTTTTTTTATAAAATAACTTCCTTAAATTACATTAACCTTTGATACTCCTTTCAACCGCAAATTCTCTATGCGTTCGCAACGAATGCGCCTAATGTGAAAATGTATTTGTTAACTTGGCTGTGTGTGCGTGTGTCCATCTGTCCGCTTGTAACAACTCAAAAACCACTGAAAGAATATCCATGATTTTTTTGTCAACATCTCCCAAACTTGTTAATCCAGGTGTTAGCCAGTTAGAGCAGATTTCAATAATGTCGGCATTATTCAACATGACCTATGCAGTATTTTGAATTTGGCAGTCAACGTTGTGTTTCTTTTGCAACTTTTTGCGAAGGAATGGGAGCGGATCATAAAATTATCTTGTTTCACACGAAGTCCGCTAGTTGTCGAAAGGAAATATGCCGAGTAGCCTCTACGAACTCAAGCATGAAGTGAAAATTATTTTCAAGGTCAGAAAAAAGAATTGTATGGTGCTTTCACACACGAAATGTTTCAGCTTTCGCTGACGTGTCTTGTTGTTTCTGAGGTTATCAATTACCTAAATTTGAAACTGAAAG
This sequence comes from Zootermopsis nevadensis, assembly GCF_000696155.1. Next base: position 374,610 of record NW_019060275.1, on the reverse strand, counting down.
GAAACTTCATTGCCAACTCAGCTTTCACGTAGAAAATTCGGCTTTAGAAGAACTGAATCAAACTGGAAGCTTTTCATTGTTCTCTCATCTCGGATATTCGTTCTCTGTGATTCTACCTTTTGAAATAGTGTCAGTGATGTCAAGAGTTATCGGGGGCCGGTTTCCTTTGCGTGGGCAGGATGTTTGGCTTTAGACTAGCCGGGTGATGTCTTCAACAGGTCTACGCATCTGTCTGGGAACTCCCCACGCCAGAATTATTTAGGAGTCCTGCTTCTTATTCGGGAGGTCCCATGTTCAAATCTCGGGTCGGAGACCTTGTATTCTGTTTTCGTGGTATTATTCTCATATTGGCAATTTGCCTGGTCAGTCAGTACCTTCAAAATGGCGAAGGGAGTAGAAGATTAAAATTTAACTGACAATCAAATCGAATATAAATTTCGAATATGTTTTGTTGTCTGAAGAATCTGAGGCGTTTATATTAAAAAAAACATAATATTTCTTCGATTCCTCGAGGTGTGTTTCAAAATAACATCAATGTAGTTGTTTTAGACTTGAGTGATAATAGCGACCGCACTTTAGACAGAGGCATTTTTCAGCGTCATTGTTTACTTTCTTACCTGCAATAGAAGGCAACCCAAAATCGTTTCTGTCTCATTTGTTGTCCTTTTGCATTGTATAAATTCTGTCCATTCTGTAATACTTTATCAAAGAATTCCTTTTCTGGATTATAAAGAAAACTTTACAACGGTGATGGATTTATTACCTTAATTCACAGGGATCATGTTGTTATACGCAATGTTTTGCTGTCTAAATTTCGTATGTTGCAATACGCGGAGCTTGACTGTCTCCAATTTGCACTTTGTAAGTACGTACTCCGGAAAGCCTGTCTTTTGTTACTATAATCGGCGGTCCGTGTGGTTCTGGAGCGTTGAGTCTGGGGCATATGTATGACGTTCTAAAATGTAACAGAATCCCGGATCTAAGAACCGCGGAGGAAAAGAAGACCAATGGGCAAAGAAACTCCGATCTATATGTTCTCACATTAGTTACGTTTGACACCGACACTAAATCCACTAATTAATTAAGTGCCAATGCTGACGTATTTAATGGTTTGGTTTATTAAAATGCCTTTATTTTATTCGCTGAATTTGTACAGAGATCTTTTTGGGACGTCCTGAAGTAGGCATAAAACAAGGTCGTATTTGTAGGGGAGAATTTATGTTCCTTCCCCTTTAAATACTCATCGACCTGATCATGGAGGCAGAATGTACCTCTAAGATCCCGCTAAACTTTTACCAGGCTACACGGCGTAACAATCGAGAAGACAGCCATCTTCAGATGATGAAACAAGTATTTGGAAAATTTGTTTCGTAAGAAAGGTGCGTTATTTTCCTTTTTGTGTTTAATTCTTTTTATTTACGTTTGTTCTTCATGTTCCTTATTTTTTCCTTTTTTCCGGTCTTTTCTTCTTGCAATGAAATCACTAGCAGAACTTCCTGTTTCGATTTTTCAAGTTGTCTCAACCTTACGAACCACTTTTCCAGCAAGAGTTTCATGATAGAACTCTATTTGGAAAAGCGCAGTTTTCTGTACGGAGACAAAAATCAGACGCAAGACTACGATCCTTGCCCTTATCCTGCGAATGAAACGCGTTGCTTGATTTGGGGACATGCTTGGGCTAACAGGTTCTGGTGTCTTGGCTAGTGGCCTTGACGTGTTGAGGACTGCTAGCTGTTCCTGGCTGAAGGAGGCTTCAGTCAGATAATTTCTTTGCATAAAATAAACTGTGGTTGGATGGATGTCTGGGGGGTTGAACCCAGGAACGTTGGATCGCATTAATTTGTTCGCAAGCTAGCCAGGTGGTCAGTCATCCCTGACCTCAGCCGGTCCATGTTGCTTAACCTAGGCGTGTTTCTTTGGATCAATGGGGGAAAAATTTATAAAATTTAATATCAGTCTAACGTAACTGTTAAACAGGCCTAATGCTGTTAAGACAAAGTACAATTGAAAGTGGAAGGTCTACACTGAAATTTTGTTGCATGAAATTTATTTTGGTTTATATTCGTCCAACAAAACTCCGTCTTCATGAACTATAAACTTTTTCAAACGGCCTCCATCCTTACACAGATGACTCCAGTGCACATCCTAAGATCCATTTAATTATTTCATGCTCAAATCTACGATTAGGTTCTCTGATTCGTTTCTTTTCTTCAAGAAGCTGGCTGTCTTTTGGGTTGTGGCTGGTAAGCCTCTACCAGAAAACATAGCACTACAAACCAGAAGACAGCTTTCGAAAAACACGTATATGTCGTTAAAGTACAAATCTACACTCTTCCGAAATCCAGCCCTACTTATTTTACCTGTCTTCGGTCATTTCTAATTACAAAAATGAACTACAGTTTCCTGTAATGTCGCATGACACAAACAAGTAAATTCAACATCTTTAACGGTTACAGTTGCACTAAAGAGAACTTAATTAAGTCCTCCAGACATCTCACATTTCCTGTTGAAAAGTCTGTATTAATAAAACAACAATTGTAGTACAGCTCGTGCAGAGGATATGGGCCACGTGGGACAAGGACTTTGATGGGAATCGATCAGAGCTAACATTCCTGTAGCATCAAACGAGTGGCGCTTCTGCCTTCAAATGGCCACAAATTGGTCATTTCGGCTCTGGCTTCTCCCTGTTCAATTATCCGCACACATGCAGCAGTGCTGATAATCAGTGGCGTTTCCATTAAGCCAGCGTCAACTTTTAAATCGCCGTCAGAAAAGGTAACTAATTAATGACAGTGGAAAATGTACCCTTATGGTGTAACATAAACGCGTATCTTAATTTACCGTTCGTTCATGTGTTTATTTATTACAGAAACAAATCTTTTTTTCGCTGCGCTGTAGGTCCTAAAGTGTTCCACGTTTTATTTCGTATACCCATCTTGTGATCAGTGTGTCTATTGATAAATTTTTTGAAGTTGCATTTAAATTTTTATGATTGTCAGAATCGGGAAGAAAATTTGTGAGGAGAATATCTGCAGGTAATAATTTAATTTTATGTAGGTTTTGCACAAAATAAGTACAGGATATAATATTAAAATTTGAATGTGGATACTTTGTGACGTGTTAAACTTATAGGGTTAGTGTTAGGGTTCTACAACCCATAAGTTGTGGTCTTTAAAATGCTTGTATGAGGAAAATAAGATGAACATTCAAAATTGTAAAAATTTAAAGCTCTGTAAAGCAGCCACAATTTTTACCTACATAAATATCATTGAAAACGTAAAAACGTGTTGACGTTTTTACGTATGTCTTCCGAACACCGTCTCTAAAGCTGGGATGATGAACATAAGAAATGTAGAGTATTAAAAAATATGATCTTGAAAGTTTTTCGAAACGACTGGTTTAAAGAAGAAGAGGGAAAATAAACCTTTTAATTCTCTGGCAATGTCACACCTGAACGTTCGGACACTACCCTGAGGCTAATCCTGTCCAATTTCGCTCCCCAAATCAATTTCAGCGTCATTCTTATTGGCCGTTCAATAAAATTCTGTATACATTTTTTACTCCAGATCCAGTCGACTTGTACATCTCATACATTTCAGCAGTATTTATTATCATTTTAAATATATGTAATGACATTAAAATGAACCTCAAGGAAATCGGTTAAGGGGTCAGAAATAAATCGACGAGTGGGAAAATGGCCGATTTCTGGGATGGTGGTCTATGTGGTCCGATAGATGTGGACCGGCATTTCAGAGAATTATTGCCACCATCATCTGGGCGTAACATTTCAGATGACTGCCATCTTTATGCCGTAAGAAATGTAGTTGTCAAGTTTCTTTAACATTTATATTTAATAAAATAAGCCGAAGAAATAGACATCATTAGTGAGTCGCAGAACGTCTGTTGCAGTCGTAGTCCTTGGAGTTTGTCGTTTCATCTGCGCCATGCTCCGGAACGCCACTGCTTTCACAGCAAGCGAGAATGAAAGCCGGGAGCGGCAAAACGGAAGAAGAGAAGCTGTATAAAGAAAGGATGCGAAAAGCAAGAACTCACACACGGACCGGGAAATAAATTGGCAATCAAGACAGCGGTAGGGGGTGCATTTCGCTTCTGTATCATTTCACTTGCTTCAGACACACAGACGCGATCTAACAACATGGCTGCACGTCTGCTGCTACGTGTCATCTCAGATTGAGTTTCATTTGATGTGACGGCTTTGAATAAACAACACAAGAGTCCTTTAATTTAAAGGCTCGTAATTCTACATGAATACTGTGCTAACTGTGTTCACTATGACGCAAGTCACAAAAATATATTTATTCTGTATACTTACATAATATTATAGATTGTGGACGCTCGTTCTAACTGACTGAAGTGTACTGTAACAAAAATTACTGTCCAACTCGACTAAAATCTTCAGTGACTGCGCAGTCTGTCCTGGAAAATTAAGAGAATATTTATTTTAAATGGGCGAAAACCACTTCTTTTTCTATTCTACGCATCTTTTAATTTCTTAGCTACAATTCGATGTTATAAAACTGTGTAAAGAGCGTTTTGTAAATATATCGGTAACTGTAAGAATTCAAGGTCTCACGGTGACGAATACGAAGAATGATTGCCCTGATGATGGAGGCAGCAGTGACCTCTAAAACGTTGGTAAACTGCTATTAAACTGCACGGCGCAACAACCCATGAAGATTCTGACTTCTGTTGAGGAAGCTACCACTTTGAGGCTCAACTCAGGTCTACTTCGGTTCTAACAGATTTTTAAAAGTTCTTTGAAGGCGATTTGCAAGCAGTTCTTGAAATAGGTCAACTGACCGTATTGATCATTCTCTCAAGCCATTTGACGGCTACAGCGACTCGAAAACCACGCAAGTGCCTTTGGCCCCCCCCCCCAAATACCCATAATTGACTAAAAGTGAAACTTGATAATGTGTCCCCTCAATAACACTTGAGCAAATTGGCAGGTTTTAGTTAAATTTGCTGTACATAAAACAACCAGCGACTGCCTCATCTTTGTACTGCCGCCTGTATCTTCAGGGCAGCACTCATATCACGAATATGAAAGCTATATGGGTTACTCCCAAACGGTGGGACCACCTGCCTACGAGACATCAGAGCGTCATAACCTAGAAAATCATAATGCAAAATTGTATCGCCGTGAAAACCTCAAATTTCACCAGCATTTCTTGTTTGTTTATGCAAAAACTTAATGACTCTATTTGCTTCTGACTTTTTGCTGCATGAAATAAAATAAGATGTGGTACAATGATTATAAATCTTAGTTCCGGAGTTTTCTCGGCTTATTTAAAGAACCGAAATCCACTAAACACCGATAAAGCATAAGCTAGCACATCCACGTCTTGAAGTTCTGCTTCACTTGGTAACGTAGCCGACGCAAGGAGGTAGCTACTGGAGTTTACCCT
>NW_019060275.1:356190-369087 GCF_000696155.1 Zootermopsis nevadensis | reverse complement strand
GGGGCGATCTGCTTGGCGGGTATCATTCGTCATGCTGTCAGGGTGGCTGCTACACATACCTCGATCAATAAGGGTGGCAGAACCCCAAGGGGGAGGAAACAACCCACCCTTACACGCTGAGATCGCCAGGAACACTCACAGTGAAAACCGTCTTTACAGACAAATGCTTCTTTCTCACTGCAGACAAAGTGGATAGCGTCGGGTGTCAGCCGTAAAAACTGCAGTGATCTTTTGGATGACTGTCGGAGCGACGCCGGATTTGCAGCAACCAGCAGAACTGGTTCTTTTTAACTACAACAAGTAGCAAGACATTTGGTCACAGAACTGTGTTTACGCTGAGGTCGTGTTTGGCATTCACTCTTAAACTGCATAGCTAGCCACTGCGTGTCGCAGCGAATCGATGTTGTAAAATATTACCGACGTTTCGAACAACCTGTTTGCGGTAAAGACTCAGGACTCTGAGGTAGACGTGAAATGTCTTGGCTAGCTTGGCGACTGTAAGATTCTGAAGAAACATTCTGCTCTGTAGAGTTGATTATCTAGTCGTTTATCTGTTCATGTAACTGGTCAGCAGATTAAACTGATACATATTCTTGAACATGTTTCTTCATCTGTTAGTTTATTAGTTTAGAAGTTTGCTCTGTCAGTGCTGCGTGGTTACCCGTCCCGTGATCGTTCGTCCGCCGTTTTCAATGCGGTAACGGCCCTAAGTTCTGACAGCTTCGAACCATTACATTGCTCAGTGTTTATTTCTCATGTAATCTACCATTATAAACATTCTTTAAGTTTAGTGCCGCGTGGTTACATTATGTTCTACGATCGACGTTTACAAAAGGCAAATCCACTTTACTTTATTTCAATAAAAACTCTCGTGCTTTTTGGAGGACAGACTAATGCAGTGATTTACCTACTAAGTTCGTGAAAAATAAGCCAACTAAATAGCAGAGTTAGTAGGATTTTCATTGCGAAATAATTGTGATTGTTCTGGATAACTTAAGGGTAATGTGAAGACCCTTTTGTTTTTAAATACAAAGAAATCTCTCACATTGGAAGAAAATTTGTGATAAGATTAAAGCTCCAGCTGCTTAACACTAGTCGAAAGTGTTCTCAGTACCCTTGGGGTAGGAGGCTTGGAGAGTTCCAGAGCAGTAATAAAGAGAAGAATGTATCCATGTCTCCGTCGGGAGACGAACCTAGGTCATCCAGCCCGTAACTATCACTTCGCTGTCAGGAAAGAAAAGTTGTTGTCCTTTCTCGTTTCTTCTGCTCATCTTCGGATAGAATAAAGGGGACAGAAGAGATGAAGTTCTGTGTCCCTGACGCTTTAACATTGCTGAAACTTTACGACCCATTCCGAAGCCAAATTACTTGTGAAATACGTGCGTCGAGCGACGTCCGAGTGGAGAAATGCCTGCAGAGACTCCGGTTGGCACTGCAGACTTACGAGTCTGATGTATTTACCATGCGTCTTACGATCCACTGAGATTGTCGGACAGCCATCAGACTCCCGTCTTAAGTCTGTCGCTTAAATGGTCACTTACCCAAACATTCGGTTAGTCAGCCCAGCATTCAGGTACTTAATGACGGTACCAGCCACTTAATTAACCATAAACTTAGGTAGCAAGCATGTTGCTTTCATCGTCCCATTTGATAGATATTCAATCAATTTTCTGCTTTGTTCTCTGAAAGTGAAAGCATAATGTGGATGTCATTTCTGTCTTATGTCTGTCCGCATATTTATCTCCAGATTATATTCAGTGTGAGCAGTCTGATTAAAAGTTGTTTTGATAATTTCATTTTTATCCGTATCGGTCCGTAATCCGTGGTCTAGGCAACACGGAGATTTCCTCCGGGGGCTTCCCCGGTTTCTCCGTGGCATCCCAACAATTACTCCATTCACACACTGAAGAAGGCAATGGCAAACCACTTCTGGATCATCTGCCAAGAACGTATATGAACAGGTCCCAGTCCGAGAAAAGGATGAAAGGATCCTGTTCATATGGACCTGTCGTCAGACAGAACACTAAATAAATAAAATAATAAAACGTAATACATCGGCCAGCGGAACAGAAATAAGGGCTGCGAAACATTTGCTCTGACAGAATGCTTATCCTTGTTACGTAATGCAAGAGGTGAGCAGTTGCTTTAGAATCTGTCAGAAGCAAGAGGTTAGCTTGGGTTAGCTGGAAATTATTGAGTCAATCATATCAATTTTGCCGAATATCCTGTACCAATAATCATAATGAATTCTGTTCAATAAATTATAGTGCATTCTCCATAATGACAGCAATTTTTTTTCTAACTGAGATGTTGCACGAACTAGTTTTTATTGAAAATAACAGTAAATTCATTCATTCAGTTTTTCACCAGCACCTTCAGTCAGTTTTACTTCTTACCAAGGATTAAATTGCTATTTGTGTCTACTGTACTTTGGTATTTAAAACAAGAACTTGCAATAATGAGATTCTGGTTTTATTGTACCGGTATGAATGCGTGTGTGTCTTCATGTACGTTTATAACAGCGTCTTTTTAGCCAATGGGCAAAATGTTAGTGCTTCCAGTTATTTCGCCAGATGAAGTTAGTGTGCATACATTATTCAGATAATTCTAGAAGTATTAAATGACTAGCTTAACTTCAAGTTCGATTCACATATCTGAGCAACAGACACATGGAGAACGGGCAACGTATTCTTTTATGATTTTCTTTTCCATTTCAAGTTCCTACGTAGTTTAAATGTTTTGTACGATGTGTGGGAAAAAAATATTTTAAACTAAGATAATTTTTATAGCATTTGTTCTTAAAACTGTTTCGATCTTTTTTGTACTTGTTAATATAAATAAATTTTAGTCTGTTATAGCCTGCGATCTTACCCGCCATTTTCTTACAGCGGCTTTGTATTTAGGCGTACAGTGTCGATTAGCATCTTTAAGAACTCAGCTTAAGTACAGATGATACAGAATTTCTGCTCTGTCAAGAGAGGACTTGAACTTGGAGTAATTTAATATTGAAGCCATCGATGGACAAGGTAGTAAAAAAGGAGTCCTCTGTACTTCACTGATCTTGCTCGTAGTTGCTGGGGACGGCGCTAGAGCACTAGCAAAGGCCTTGCTATAAACGGTGATTCGGTTGGCCGGTCATTAAGGAAATCATCAGTCAGCGAGACAGATGTCCGATAATCTGCTAGAGCTTGCATTAGACGGTGGTTCAAACTTTTTTAGGAAGAGTCTAATCATTATCATGAGGTTCGTCAAAAGATGAAGAGTCAAAACTCTGAGTTTGAGGTGTGACTCCCTGCCAAGAAACCTGCCTGTCCTTTCTCTTATCTTATCTTATCTTATCTTACATTACCTTAACTCCGCGCTTTCATAATTTCTTTCTCTCTTCCGTTCTTCTATCTGCCATTCCTACTTTCTTATTTGTCTTTCTCATCTCTCTCCTAGTTCATACTGCAGCGTAAATAACCAAAACTTCAAAAGGCTTTGTTGTTAGATCTAATATGGAATACTGGTTAATAAATTTGAGCAAAAGATAATCTTAAAATTGTATAGAGTTTTGGCAGCGCCATCTCCGTTATGTGGCAGCAAATGCTGGACTTCGCGAAACAGCAGCTCCGACAAACTGAATCTTCTGAAATGGTGTTCCTGAGATCAGTGGCAGGTTACAGAAGAATTGATAAAAAGAGAAACATAGATATTAGACAACAAATAAGCATTTTCAAACTCAGACAGAAAGTAAAAGTATCCCAACGGAAAAGAATTCCAATTTAACATATTCCTCGGAAGCTGTTTGTCTACCACCCTGAAGGCAGAACCGAAAGAGGTCGGCCACCGAAAAAGAGTTTGCTGTTTGTCTACCACCCTGAAGGCAGACCCGAAAGAGGTCGGCCACCGAAGGAGAGTTGGAAGGACCAATTCGACTAACCCAGAGATCAGAACAGGTCAAAAGGATTAAACCTCGCAGCTGATGATGATTATGATATTTGTTGTTTACGAAACAGCCACTCCCTGGAAGGTTTCGTACTCCACATTCCTTTGGTATAGAAAGAAGACCACTTCCAGGGTTGTTGGTGGCATATGGACGGGAAAAGCGAGCTTTTAGAAACCAGTTAGTCACACAGATTGTAAGATGGAGCCTTGAGTGCGGCAATTAATATCCCTCAACTGGGTTTGTTTAACTGGGGCATGAGTCTAAATATTTTAAATAGCCCGTTTTCGCTGCTCTTAAATCACTGTGTCAAGAACTGTACATGTTTAATGTACTGGTAGGACTTGACACTTCTTCGCATGAGGAAACTTCAGTGCTCCTAGCGGGCAATACATTAACTAAGAATTACATATGTTCCTCTTTGTATTCGCCGCGTATACATATAATAGATCACTCGGCAAGACTCATTTTTACTCGATTTCGGTTAGCCAAGAATCTTGGGACGGAATGAAATTTCCTTTTTGTGATGCTGGGTTTATTTTGACTAAATAACTCTCACGAGTACAAAGAAAGAAGAGAAATGTATTGCTAACACGACTATTAAAAGCATTAACCAGAGCAGATGGAAACTATGAAATGTTTTCGAGGGCTTTGCATTGTACTCTTACTCCTTAAACAAACGGCACCCAGGTACGAAATGTGAGATTATCACGGTGGTTCGAATTGTATTGTGATATTCTGGGCCGTAACGCCATGTGATCATGTAGGTGGCTGATGCACTTTCGGAGGAACTTGTTGCCTTTGTATTCGGTGTATAAATCATAAATATAGCGACGGTGTGAAACTGTGATCAAGGCTCAAGCTGCTAACCTATATTTTGAATTCGAAGCATTTATAATTGAAGTGTCTCGAGCTCTTCACAGAACTGCTGGTATCTTCACATTCCTAATTGCAGAGTCCTAAATATCTACGCCTGCAGAACGAGACGTGTATGAGCAGAATTCTGCCTGAGGAATGTGTATGTGGGTGTTAGGCTTTATGGTTGTAGGGGTCATTACATGGGTCGTTAAAGAGGGGTTGCAGGGCTCTTCAGGGGGCGTCCAGCCATGAGAGGAAGTCTGCAGAGAGTGCCGATATAAACACGTCAAATAAATAAAGGAATTTGTCTTTTATGTTCACCGACGTCCAGGTATCTTATGGCCATAATGCTCAGAGAATTTTAGTTCGAATACCTGATGACTGGTGGCCCTGTGTTTGCTTCCCGTCAAAACGAATTTCACTGTAGCTGGACTACTGGACTGTTAAACACCAAGTCTAACGTCAAAGCCCGCCATCGGATACGATTTTGAGCTAAATACATTCACCTTCCAAGCTGTCACTCTGTTTCCATAAGATTTAGCTTGATACTCTTTATCCATCTCTTTCTTAACTTGATCCCATCCTCTTTCGTTCCCTGCAGGTTCATGACTGAAACTAAGTTGTACGAGAGAAGTGTCCTTCCACTAGAATATTATGAGATTAAGATAATTTTTAATTTTTCGAATTTTTGTGTAATTGAATTTAGATGACGAGAGTGTACATATACTGCATAAAAATTGTCCCTCATCCCTCCCACTTGTAAGTGTGCTGCATCATTTTCTTCTTTTTACCTGTTCAAAAGTCGAATGAATCCCAAGGTTTTACGTGTTTTTCCGGTCGCTCCAGGCAATGTCGCTACTGTTCCTTAAAATAGGCTACGATCGCTTTCTTCTAGTTTCTAACAGATAGTTCATCGCTCGAAGGATGGAGACAGTAAGCCCCTCTGAAATATCGGTTGACATGTCGCTACAACCCAGAAGACAGCCATCTTCGTACTCGCCTCCATACTCCCTCGACTTACTAGTCGCAAACTTTCCTATTCACGACCATCTTGCAATTCGTGAGGTTCTCACGGCGGTGAGTATGAAGATGGCAGTTTGGTGGGTGTTTCGCCGCGTAATCTGGTAGAAATCTGTCTACGTTAAAGAGGTACTTGCTGCCTCCATCATCAGGGCGCAACAACTGAACCGTCTTCATTTTACATTTCGACTTTTTATGCTTTCACACATGCAGAAGAAAATGCAAAAAATATTTAGTAACTTGTCCATGAATACGCTATACCACAGAGCTGGTGGGTCGTTGAAATTAGCCAAGGAAATTTTGAATTTAAAGAATATAAACACTCGCTCAAAAAAAACTTCCTGGCGGGTCTGTAACGAGGCGTTTATATCACACAGATTTCTATTTTATATCTCCGGAGATCAGTGATGAATTACTCCATTGTTTGATTTCAGCCCCTTTCACAATAGAAGAAAGCGCTTTTAGTTGAAATTACTTTCTATTTCTCCACTGATCTATGCAACGGTCTGGCCGACCGGGCCGGCATAGCCTCAATTCCCATGCAATCTGCCCGAGAAGCGGGTCTGTTCCCCTCAGGAAAGGACGAGGAGTTGCACCCTGCCAGACGATTTAGCGGAGGGGTGGACTGCCGCAGATGGATAGATCACCTAGGCAACGGAGAAACCCAGCATCCCCCTCCCCCAGTACAGCCACCCTAACTGGATGGTAGGGGTAGCTTTACCCTACTCATTGCACTTGGTATCCCAGCATCTGGTGGGGAAGTCCCCAAGGGAGACCTGGTCTGTAGTTACCGCGGCTGCTGGCTAACACGGGAAACCCCAAGCAAGGTGAGCTCAGGGAAGAGTCACGTGGCTAGACAAGGGTTGGATCTAACCTCGAAAATACAAACAAGCGTTCAAAATTGTGGCATGTCTCGCCATTTATTCTTCCCATTCAATGGGATTTATAAATCGTTTCACAGTATTGTTTTCTGTGTATTGAGTAATGCTGACGCAGGCATATTGTGATAGATCATGTCTGCTGCTACAGCACGCAACCAGAACGAATTTAACCTCAGCAGTACACAATGTAAAATATGAAAAAGCACTACACAGATTACGCCTGTGTCATTTCTGGCAACTGAAGTGACTGGAATCGAACAAGACTCGCAAGTTTCAGATTGATTAGAAGCCAGTGAAGAGAAAAGTGTTTTCTCTTGTCGCGTCATCAGAATTTGTATACATGACAAAAAACATAATTTAAAGACACGTAATAAGTCCTTCGAATATTTTCCAGTGTTAACATTTTTTTTGGAGAAAGTTATTAAGTAGGCCCTGACATAGCTCTGGCGACTAGATGCTGGATACTTGCCGCAAAGATCCGGGTACAGTCCCGGATGACTGCAAGTGAGACCCGTGGTTTACGAAGTAAAATTGAAGCCTTGTGATTCCCCTACTGATAACCATTTCGCCACTGTTCCTTATCCATCTGTCTCCATGCCATGAGGCGTGCGATAGCCCTGACGAAGCAGATATTATCAAACCCTGGGTTTTAAGCGGCTTTTCCTCTTACCCGGTCCTTGGCTTGTCTCAGTGTAAAGATAATTAAGTTTAGTAATAAGTTAATTTAATTCACGGGAAATTAAAAAGTGGTTAAATTCGATGAATCTTTGTTATCATGCAGTTCGGAATATCTTTTTCCTTTTCTCTTTATCTAATGTGTTATTAAAATATCGAGATCTATAAATTTAATTCTGCAAGTTATTACGTGTGGTCTGTAATGTTGGGGTTAGAACATTGACTGAGAATGTTTAATTAAAGACCACAAAGGACATAAGACGGAGGAAGTAGCAGGAAGCAGGAGAAGATTGAAAAGAAGTATCGCAGTTTGTAGGCCCACTCTTAAGCATGTAATGTCAGGAAATCAAATCAACATCTGTTTAATTTTCTCATTATATAAGTTTTAAAGACAGCAATTATTATTACTGGATGTGGATGTGTAGTGTAAGAAGTCGCCAGGGTTTTTTTAAAACCGGATGACGGAGAACATAACGCATCATTTTGCAACTGTTGTAATATTAATTTACTTGTGAACGTGGTCTTCCTATTTCTTCTACTGCTTTTCTGCTTATAAAGCACATTTCGTGGAATCATCCAAACATACAGTCGATATCTCCTCGTGACAAATGTATCAGCTTACATCCTAAACACCAAAATAATTATTCAATGTGGAATATCCAATTGCATTCTGTTAGCGCCTTCCATGTCTCTTTCACGCTCCGCCACTTTGATCCTTAGCTTCTCATTATCCCACGAAATTTTATATCCGCTGGTATGGAATTCGATCCCGTGAAAACCGAGGTCAACTGCAGGGGCACAGGTTTCAGTTCTTTGTTCCAGTGATGCATATTCTTGGACATTACTTCCTGTTTCGCGCTGTTGACTAGGTAAGGGTATAGATAATAGACAACTTGGCGTGTGGGTGATGTCACCATTCTATGAAATTGATAGCGAATCTATTACTCAAGAAGGGAATCATTTGAATAAAAGTACAACTCTTTGTCATAAAACAAACTCTTAAAACTCACAGAAAGTTCTCGCAACTCACAACGTACGCGACTGCTCGCTGGCAAAAGAGCCAAGGAGGTTTTCTGTTTCTGCATTCCGAACGAGGCCCGTAATTCGTAATTCGTATTTTGCGACTGTTCTGATCGCATCAGCTCGTTTATTGCTGACATAAATCTCGGCGGAAAGACAACCACATTCCAGATTTTCTGTATCGCGTAGTGTCTCATTTTTAAACTCCATGGAACAGAGTCCTTCGTGAGATGCGCGAAGTACGCTCAGCTAGTCTTTAAGTGTCCCATCTTGCTTTGAACCCGCGGGTTATTTGCCGTGCTTACAAGAGCCCGCCAACGGTCTCTGTCCTCAATAAGATGAATCACTCCACCCCCACCCCAACCTACTTCCCTAATATCCGTCCTCTCATCTATTCCTGGGTCTTCCGAGTGGTATCCTTCCTTTAGGAATTCCAAAAAAAATTCTGTATGTATTTTTCATCCTCATGCTCGCTACATGTCTTGTCAATCTCGTCCTTGATTTGATTATCCTCGTAACCTATCAGGTAAGCAATACAAATTACGGAACGTTACTCATTATGCAATTTCATTGTGCTATATGATATTGGAGAATTATTTTTAAACCTTTGATCTTATTAAGATCTATAATTTGTATAGGTCTCATGTACTAAAATATTACGAAGAGCAGTTTTGTTGAAAAGCTTTATAAAATGTAATTTGTGCAACGTAAAAATTAAGGTTTGTTTCGTATCGATATTGAAGAAGTTATATTCGCGTGACTCAACTGTGCAACTACAAGCTTCTCAAGATGGATTCTTTTCCATGGCGTTAGACCATCAGGGTATGCAAAACTGCGAAGAATGCATTTTCGAAGTGAACATTCGTAGGACTTGGAGAATATATTTCCACTTTCAGTTAGACTGTGTTACTACTCGGCCTGTAAGGGTGACTGTTAACTTCTCTGCATAAATATTAATGACAACTAATTTTACTACACCCAATAACAGCACCCTGAAGACGTGTTGTGTCTTAGAAGTCGGTCCCTGCTCGTCCTTATCACTTGACGTCATGATGAGTTTGTAGACTACTTAATTTTAGAACAGTCAACATGCATTATTGTGCTGCAAATACTTAAAACCAACATGAGTCTAAAGAGAACCAAATTTGTTCACGTGTTGTTGGACTCTTCATTGACTTTTTGACATCACGTCGTCACTGCCAGTTTTACCAGGCAAGTGCATCTCAGGTCACTGGCTGAAGTTTCTGAAGTTAAACTTTACAGTACTTCGTAATGCTTTAATTTCGAAGTCAGGGTCTCTCAGATATCTATTAAGTATCAATTATGTTATATCGAGCACAATGAAAGTCTGAACTCTTGACTTGGTCACGCTGCTAATTTACATTCGTAAAAATCTTGTTATATTTTGAATTCATACTAACAGGCCAAAGCACATCTGAGTGACTGACCGACTGACTAGATGATCCTCTAAAATAAACTGGCTAGCTATTAACTTTTGAGGGAACAGTGCCTCAATTATTTGCTCAAGGTGTGCCTAATGACGCAGTCAGTAACTTTGATTTATGAAAAATGAATTTGTTAAAGACGTGAAATATTTCAATGTTCAGATTTATAATTTTCTATTTTGAAACAACTACTTCGTGGTGGAAGTACGGATAATATTGAAAAGTTATGATATATCTGTAAATAATACCGAGTGTCCAAAAATCAGCTGACGATTTGAAGGGCATGCAATTATTTACTTATTTATAATACACATGAAAAACTTCTGTGTGAACTTCCGTGACCATATATGGAAAGTTGAATGCTGTCTGACTTATGTAGTGCTAATGTTCACGTAACAATTAATTAGACGCCTTTTAAATTGTCCACTAATTTGTGGACACGCTGTACTTCTTGCTCGTTCTCTGCGTTATTGCTTGTTGACTTTCAGTTCATAAATGTTCTCTCATAAGTGGCATTAGTTGTTATGAGAGGCAGCTTGCCTTTGCGAATGACGTCATCGATGTCATAGCCGACTGTGGTCAATGACCTTCGGGTGGGATGGGGTGTCTGGTGCGAGATTGGCGACCGATGACGTCATCGCGAGGATTCCCCGCAAATTCGTCACACGTGGTAGTATAAGCGGTTTCAAGGGCACATTCGCCCTAGTTGTCCAGAGTCCGTTATTGTTCGATTTCAAACAAAATTGGAATGTGTCGACACATTTTGTATAACTCCCGAATGCAAAATTTCATGAAAATCCGTTCAGTGGTTCTCAACGGTCTGACGGACAGACATGACGAAGCTAAAAGACTGAACCGAAATCATTTTTGTTAATAACGCGCGTATTTTTTTTTATTCTTGTCGTCTGAAATATCCGCGTTGCTGCTGCCAGCCATTGGTTGTGGTTACCGGCGGAACTACCGTTGAGTGACAGAGCACAGTCGCTTCCTAGATGTCTCTTTTACTCGGTCTATGTAGGGCGAACTTGTCTTGCATTGCGAAAGTGCAATCTCGAGGTCACTTGGACCTTAAACGAAGGCCGACTACGCTTGTTGTGGCATTCTTCAGTCCCAGTTCGTGGAATGACTTCCTCTGCCTGTTCTCTTGTTCCTTTCATTGTTTATGTATTACAGTCTCTCTTTTCTTTTTTCCTTGCTTTTACTTTCCTTATTTATTCCATTCTTTCTTTAACAGTGTTGTTATTCTCCCCTTCCTTCCGCACGCATTAGCCGAGTTGGATTGAATTCTCATTAAAGCTTTGTATCTCGCTTGCTTCAGGTAGAGTAGCTCCCGCATCTTTGCTGTGTACTTCGGTGCTATACAATACAGCGTCCTGTTCCTTCAGTCCTCCAACAAAGAGATCATAGGACAATCTTACAGTGTATCTTGGGTAAAGGGTAAAAGGATTTGAATTCGATTTAAATGTTCAGACCTTGTACAATGTCGGGAATTGGTAACAGACAAGTTGAGGAACGAACAGGACTTCAAGAATCAATAGCTCTTTTTATTTATTTATTGGTTTTGTATAATTTTGTAAACAGGGATAATTTTCTTAACAGCATTAACCATTTGCTCTTTGTAATAGTGAAGAGTTGTGTTTTTAGTGTGGTACGGACTGAATTATTTGTCTTTGAAGGATCATACACCACAAATTGCGCTTAGACCGCGTCTTGGCAGCATTTTGTCATGTGTGCACGATAACAAAGGTGTTTCCCGCTGATAACCGAAAGAACACCGGATGTTCAGGGCTTCAGCATTAAGACGTGGAGATTACGACGAATTCGCGTGAAAAGGAGTGGCTTCTCCACACAAAATGGAAATGACGAATACTGTTTTTCCTCGTGTTGAAATGAGCGTAGATTGCTCACACAATGACGAGCATAGCTGCTGTTAATAAGCGTGGCAACATTTTCGGCTACGGAGATTTCCCCCAAAACGTCCTTAATTTTGTTTATAATTTCAGAGGCTCATTTAAACTTGTGAATTTACAGCGGGTCTTTTGAATGAATGAAAGAGCTGACAATTTTTAAATAAAATGTCTTTTAACTAAAACAGCTGAGTGGGTACTTCCTTTTCATCCTAGGACAGAGGCATTGTTCTATTCAGAAATCTAGACTATAGAAAAAGTCCATAAACCTAGTAACACTGACACAATGTTAAGTTGGGATGTCTCCTAGAATGTGGCTGCTTGTAAGGTCGAAAAAAAGAAGATGTAAGGGTAATATTACTGTAGATCTTTGGGAAATTTGCATTGGTGGAACTGATTATGACTGGTACCTATTTAAATGTTATCACAAGCTAGAGAGTCTCGCAGAAAGATATTGCATTTAAAATTGTTAAAATCTATTAATTATTCACACAGATTTAACATGTTTTGTACATATTCCAAAAACACATAAAACGCGTCATTAATAATTAATTCGGGCTTGATATCCTGGCTTTTAATAAGTGTTATCATTGTGTTATAACATGAATGAAACGTAATCTGTAGAATATGATAAAGTCAACATTTTTTAATGGCGATATTCATTATAACATGTCTGTGGACTTGATTCAGTATTTATGCTGGCCGTAATTTTTCCACGCCCTTTGCTACCATGTAAAATCGAAATCCTTCAATTTCATGGCAGAGCTTTTTTGTATTCCCGCCCACTCAACAGTTAACGTCGTGAAATAACCAAATGACGGACAAGTAAATGCATTTCTTAAGTCTGTCGTATAAAAATTACACGTCGTAGGATCACACATCCCGAACACTTCCTTATATCCAGTTGTATATCGTACTTGATAATTTATATTTCTCTGTGAAACCATTTCATTGCATTTATACTTTTGCCCTACATATTATTTATTATTTATTTAGTGTTCTGTCTGACGACAGGTCCATATGAACAGGATCCTTCCATCCTTTTCTCGGACTGGGACCTGTTCATATACGTTCTTGGCAGATGATCCAGAAGTGATTTGCCATTGCCTTCTTCTGTGTGTAAATGGAGTAATTGTTGGGATGCCACAGAGAAACCGGGGAAGCCC
>NW_019060275.1:329905-354310 GCF_000696155.1 Zootermopsis nevadensis | reverse complement strand
TGTCTGACGACATGTCCATATGAACAGGATCCTTCCATCCTTTTCTCGGACTGGGACCTGTTCATATACGTTCTTGGCAGATGATCCAGAAGTGGTTTGCCATTGCCTTCTTCTGTGTGAGTGTGAATGGAGTAATTGTTGGGATGCCACGGAGGAAAACTCCGTGTTGCCTAGACCACGGCCTTGCCCAACACAAGTTATAAATTCGGGCACTGCCGGGAATCGAACCCGAGACCCCAGGATTACAAGGCCAGCGTTCTAACAGCTAGACCACCTCATCTTATTATTATTTAGTGTTCTGTCTGACGACAGGTCCATATGAACAGGATCCTTCCATCCTTTTCTCGGACTGGGACATGTTCATATACGTTCTTGGCAGATGATCCAGAAGTGGTTTGCCATTGCCTTCTTCTGTGTGTGAATGGAGTAATTGTTGGGATGCCACAGAGAAACCGTGGAAGCCCCCGGAGGAAAACTCCGTGTTGCCTAGACCACGGCCTTGCCCAACACAAGTTATAAATTCAAGCACCGCCGGGAATCGAACCCGAGACCCCAGGATTACAAGGCCAGCGTTCTAACCGCTAGACATATTAGTATACTTTAATTTGCATTGAGAATTAGTCTGTCGATATCTTTCGTTGTATCCGTAGCCAAAATCATACAAAGAAGTACTCATAATGACAAAAAGAAGTGTTCAAATCGTCTCTGTAGACGTGTGATTCCAGCGTGACATGCCTGTCTAGTACGTGCTATGACGTATGCAGATGGCGCTAGAGTGTATTTGAGGAAACATCTTTCATTCTAGTTTGTACTGCAGACTTGTGATAGTACAAGGCATGCAACAGGACACAACACTTACCTGTATACAACCGTGTTATTAACTATCTGTGCATCATGATCCTGTGACCGGTTTTGTGTTATACGGAATGTAAAACCATTCTTGTTAAATGCGTTGAAATGATATTTTGCGTAACTGTACATTGGTAATGTATCGGTAACATTTACGTTATCAAAAATGTTAGTATATTTTGTATATACGCGTGTTTTTAGTGCCAGTCCAATATTACGTTACGTAATTATAGACCTGCTGACAAGCTGGGTGCTAAAAGTACATGTTTTTGTCTCAGTTATGTGCAAAAACAAGAAATGTAATAATTCAGTGCATTCCAATAATCAAGTTTATATTATTTGTAAATTAATGCATTAGGTAGTATATTTGCGTCATATTGTGAATTAAGTTAATATTTTAATATTTTCCGTCAAATCACAATTTTTAATAAGATAATAAAATATAAACGTTCCAATTTGTAAATCGATCATTCGATGCGGAACGTGAAATGATATTTTAAATATTTTATATTTTATTATCTTATTAAAAATTGTGATTTGACGGAAAATATTAAAATATTAAATTAATGCATTAGTTTAAAAGGAAATTATCCGACATAATATTTTATATCAAATGTCAACACTTTTCGAACCAATATTTTCCCGTGTCAGACCTTCTATAACGCTCTGTATTTGTATACGCAAAATACCAGCTTGAATTTCAGTCCTGACTCAGATGTGTCATGGCTTTCTTTATTCCTTTCAGGAAAATGCTGGGATAAATCTTGCAATTGGCCACTTTAAATCAAAAAATTCTCGCTGCCATATTATATAGAGTCACGGTAGGCTGTTGGGAACAAGACCTGTTACAAATTTCGTCAGGGCAGTTGGTATTCTGACCGAGATTTGAACCAGCTACCCCCAACTCAACTAGCCAGAATACATTTCGTGACATATTTCCTTATTCACCTGTGACAATAATCGATAGTTCCTCGTCTGGTTAACCGTTTCTGTGACACAGGAACGGTTCACGTGTTTTCATAAAACATGAAGGAAAGCGTGAATGTATGCACCGCTGAACGCGGTGGACATTTCCAACACTTCGTATAACATTTTCTTATTTCAATGTAGTGTGGTTTTTGACAGAACATGTCAGGGAATGGGTCGCCGGACTTTTTGGTCAACCTGTAGTACCTACAGGTAGGACACAACGGCCTTCTTTCATTCCTTTGTATTCGTAAGTAAGTTCTGTTACTTCTAATTTCATGCTACATGGTGTATGTAGTTAAAAGAGTTTTGTAAAAAAAGTACAGCTGTCCCACTGTACGCCATGTAGGCGCTTGGGGGAGAGGGGGTATAGCTCCTCCCTTTCTTGACCTCGGCACTAGATGGGGGTGAGTGGTCAGCATCACGCCCCGGCCGGCTTTAGAAGAAAAATCCTCTGCCCCCGTCGGGGATCGAACCCCGGTCGTCCAGCCCGTAGCCAGTCACTATACTGACTGAGCTATCCCGGCTCAAAAGAGTGTTGTAAAGATACATAATAATTTTTACCAAAGGGATTAATGGTTTTTCTCAATGTACCCTGCCCTAAATAGATAACTACCGTCTCCTCCTGCACCATTCCCAATAAGCGTCGTTACATTAAGAACGAAATAATATTCAAACGTTCTTGCCTGAAACGTCCAGCAAGTTTGTCCTCGGCTGTTTCCGTTCCCAAGCCATTGAATCTCTACGAGTCTTTTGTGATCAGAATGACAATGATGACGTAACACACAAATATAGCCGCGTCATGTCACTAACACGTACATATTAGCGCCAATTAGCGACTTATTCAACAGTTGATGTCCGCCTGGAACAGAGACGCATTTCAAGAATCAGTGTCCTGCGGTTTGGTATGGGAAAAAAAAACATGACTGCGTAATTAGAATGAACTGTCTGGTGTCTATTACGTCATTGAAGATATGAGTAAGTCGTTGGCTATTCCTTGTACCACACTCAACCAGTTTCCTGTTGACAGGCGCATCATGCAGAACGTCTTGAAGTGCGTTGTTACCGTTGCATCGTTCCTGCTGCTCCGGATGATGCCAGTGTCTTCGGAGTGTCCAGAGTGTTGTACGTGTCGGAGTGGAACGTTCAGATGTCGGAACGCTTCGTTGAAGTCTGTACCCAGCAATCTGTGTAATGACACCATCAACATCGATATGTCGTTCAACAGTATATCGACACTTAACAACAATATCTTCGACAACATGCCTCTTCTGAAGACGATCTTCGTAAGTGATAATGATATCAAAGGTGTGGATCCGGACGTATTTAACCAACTGCAAGACCTGAGACAAATAGATTTACACAATAATAATATCGATTACATCCATCCAAGCCTGTTTCAGTATAACCATAAACTTTCCATATTGGACCTTAGTTGTAACAAAATAATACGTTTACGGCTTGATTTTAATTCCAATACTGAACTAAAGTTTTTTAATTTAAGCTTTAATAATCTTACATTTGAAGATCTGACCAATTTCCTTCCAGTACCCTCTCTCCAGGTTCTAGACATATCATATAACCAAATAGAGACCATAAGTGGTAAAGTATTTGGTGAGATGGTTAATCTAACACATCTGAATATATCTGGTAATCCCGAGTTAGAATACGACTGTAATCTAAGAACTCTGTTGACGTTGTGTTTGGAACAGAACATTAGCTGTGGTACTGATGACGAACAGTCTTTCAGAATGGTTGATAATCTGTACTGTGAAACTGAAGAACTGCCTAAGGCCATGTCGTTAACCCAAGACACGGACGAAATGTTAAATACCAGTGCCGGTACCACTGAGGATGGCGTGGATGAAGGCAGTGGAGTGGACGGAAACACAGGTATTTCGGATAATAGATCCAGTGAATTTAATTCCACTGAAGAAGTGTTAATTGAACCGACCATCACATCAAACGATGATTGGACGCTTATAGTAATTATTGTTAGTTCCGTGTGTTGTGTCGTCATAGTGATCACAGTGGCAGTGATTATTATACGTAACCGTAGAAATTCTCGCGAAGAAACGTCTGGAAATCTATCTCGCACAAATTCTATTGATTATCTCAACCAAGAAGATCAGTTCAACAGACGTTATAAGAATCCAAGAAACAACAATATTAAATTACGTAATCATTATGATCGTGTAATTCCTTCAGAGCTCAGTAGAAATGTTTTACAGTTTCAAGTTGGTGACACTGTTGCGGCGGAAGTGGTACGCGTTCCAAGTTTTAAGACTCGTGGTGTGGCAACACCGTTGAATCTTCCGGAAGAGATTTCTCCTGAAGAAACCAAACTGACTGTTCCTAACAGAAGAATTGTACCTCACCAGCCACAAATTAATTCACTGTCGCGTTCCAATGCGGCTTCTGTAAATGAGCATAACGAAACTGTTAGATCTGGCAGCATCAAGAAGGCGAAGCATCTGGAAGTAATTCGATGAGATTCTCAGTACGCGTTACCAGAGAAACGGGAAGTACCACCTAGACAGAGCTGAACTTGTCCCTATGACGTAATAATAACGTCTATTGTTTTTCAACTGTGGTTTGTAAACTGTGGTTCTTGGCAAAGACGATTCCGAAAACCAAGTAATTATATCAGCCTGCAACGTGAATACGAAAGCTTCTTATGTGAAATGCAGTGGCTCCTAAATGCTTGATAGTTATGTATAAAAACGTGTTTCTCACCGCATTTCTTGGGCTTGTCAGATAAAATCTGACACATCCTTCTCGGCGACTGAACTACGAGTAGCGGCTTCTGCTTCCTCAAGTTCAGAGGAAGGTGCAGCAGATAAAAAGCAGGAAAAATTGTCATATTTTCCTGAAGGAGCTCGCTTTGATTCTTGTTAAGTAAAATATCGAAGATGGCTCAGTTTCAGTCTCAAGATATTGCCTCGCGATTTTGAAAATCTGTAATCATTTAAGATGGCAGATGTCGCAGTTCAGTAAAGCACGTGGTTACGGACGACAACGACCGAAGTAAAGCTGTAGTAAGGATGATGAGCTTTTTATTCCCACCATCGCCACACCCAGTAGGTATATGGGACGAGTGAAACTTCGTGTCCAATAGGAAACGATGGAAGGTTTGAATGTGATAAAGTTGACTGAAACGTGAGGTAAGCTTCTTCATGTTGCGTTGTGTAAAGTAAAGTAAAGTTTGTCCCACTATACGCCATGTAGGCGTTTGGGGGGAGAGGAGGTATAGCTCCTCTCTTCCTTGACCTCGGCACTAGATGGGGGTGAGTGGTCAGCATCACGCCCCGGCCGGCTTTACCCCCGGGAAAGGACCCCGGTACCCATTGGACAGGAGGCTGGGTGGGCCCCAGAGCCGGTCTGGACGCAGAGGCTAGAGGAAAAATCCTCTGCCCCCGTCGGGGATCGAACCCCGGTCGCCCAGTCCGTAGCCAGTCATTACACTGACTGAACTACGCCGGCTCCTCAAGAAGCTTTGCTCATTACTAAATTCGACACTACACGGATATAAGTGATCAGCTTCACGTTTCGGCCGGCTTTACCCCCGGGAAAGGACCCCGGTACCCATTGTAGAGGAGGCTGGGTGGGCCCCGGAGCCGGTCTGGACGCAGAGGCTAGAGGAAAAATCCTCTGCCCCCGTCGGGGATCGAATCCCGGCCGTCTAGCCCGTAGCTAGTCACTATACTGACTGAGCTGTAGGCACAGAAACTGCTTCAGTTTTATGAGTACCTTAAATCAAGGCCTGTATACTGAACATTTCGGATGCCCGTCTTAAGAAATGTGAAAAGATAGAGCTATTTTAATAGTTCAAGCTTTCTAGGAATTTGGCTTTAGTTAAGTACTTAACATAATGAGAATTCTGGTTTGGTTGGTACATAATATGTTTGTATATGTAAAGAGGTGCATCATGGAATCGAAAAGACTAATTTTCCTGTTTCTGCGCTGGCCAATTTATTCCTCGTGGCCGAACGGTTGAAACTACTGAGGTGCATTCAAGGGAACACATTCATAGATGGACTGAGTTTGTATTTATAATCCTGTGCGCAACGATATGTCCTTTCGGTATTAAAATTTAGTATAAAAGCTAGTGTTAAGTTCTGTTGTTATTAAATTGAATTTTGTTGTTCGTATTTCTAAAATATTTTATGCTTTCGATATTTTGAAAGTGTAGGTCCATTTATTTTGTGAAAAGCTTTTAAAAATTATTACTCTCTCTCTCTGTCACATTTGAATAACACAACAGAAACATTGTTATTATAATAGATAGCGTCCAATCTTCAGTGGTGAATGCCAATATGGAACAGAATGGTTTCGGAAGAATGTTACAACGGGCGGCGCTGAGTTGGTAATAGTCGAAATAAATGAACGCGTCTGTAGGTGTGTATTGATCCATAATGCCGACGTGCAAACACGCGTCGTCTTACGAATAGTTTAGTTAATTAATCCGTGAATTCCAGGCTTCGTTTTTGTAGAAGTTTTGTCTTGTACTGTATTAAATTGGGTTATACCAAAGAATGAAGCTTTACAGGCGTTACTGCAATGTCTTCAATGTTTTAAATGAAAATAAAAAGTGATTTTAATTTTATTTGTGATTTTTATCGGTTTTCATTAATATGATAATTTTTCTGTGATAAATCCACTAATGTTCAGTAAACCTCCCTCCCCCGGGGACAGCGGTTCATAACCAGTAGTATTGAATTGTTGTGCCGTGTTATCTCAGTCCGTCCGTTTATCTTCTGTCATTACGAACGCTGATTTTTTTTTATAAAAGTCAGTGATAAATTAATCCAACAGTAACCAGAATTCTACTATACTTCTTGAATACCACAAATTCCAGTAGGGCTCTGCGAACGTCTGAGATGACAGAAACTGTAGTATGAAATTATTGAAGAATTCTGACTTTCATGAAACGATAGTAGCTCGAAAATTATGTGAATTTGTGTGGAATATATTTTTTCCAAATATGAAATAACATTAGGAGGACTCGAAAATAACTTGTTATATGTAAATATAAGATTAATGAATCTTATTTGTCGAAATTGGTATAATAACAAATTCAGAATCACTCCTGCAATTGTAGAACGAATTATATTTGTTGTAAAATGAGAAGAGGTCAACCACACTGGAGTTTAAGGTTGTACTTATAATATTTTCATAAGGGTAATTCAGCTGTATAATTTTAGTTAATTTATTTGACTAGACTCTCTTTTAATGAAGAAAGGAAGAAGTAATTAAAGAATGTAGGTTTAATCAGTTTTTCCAAGGACTTATTGTGTTGCATAATGTTTCTCATTCGTGGATTTTATCATATGCTTAGAAACCTCTCTTAATGCATTTTTTGGCAATAACCTTTAAAAACCCAGCACACACACACATATATATATATATATATATATATATATACACCACATATTTTACACAATAGTAACCTTACACTTTGCCACCGAGTGTATTTATGAGTTTTGTTGGAGTCTTAGAATAAACAGTGGTTATGTCCTTAAACAGTATTAAACAATGGAGACCCAATGTTTTGTTTAACATTTGAAAGGTTTATTTTTTCGCTTTGTGTGTTCAGAGGAACCTGATAGTGAGTCACTGCTTTGGGAAATAATTAATTAATATATGTTGTAAATGTAATTAATATTTCACATGTTAAATAAATTATGAATATTTATGAAATGGTTTTTCATTATTGAGTAAAACATAGTACGCGTTTTGATATACATCCGCCATATATTAAACCACCGTGTTCTTCCATCACACCATCGTTAAAGATAAATGTACCCACTGCTTCATAAAGCGTCATTAATTATACAATATAGTCGGGTCCACATCACTTTTATGTTTACCCATATAGTTCCTTTTTCCTTGTTCCTTTCGTTTAGTTATTCATTTCAACCTTTTTTCTTCCTTTCTTTTTTTTTCCTTTGTTTATTTTCCAGCCTCATATTTTCGTATTTTTACAAATTATTCTTTCCTCATAGCGTCATGCCAGTAAGTGGGTACGTACTTAAGTAAAAAGCAAAAAGGTAATTAATTGTTTTGGAGGGCTATTCGCGTGACAGCCTCTTTCAGACACAGATGAAACGTATCTGGGTGTTACGTCCACTCCACGCTCAACGGAAATACGGACCGAATCCTTCCTAGTCTCTCCCCCCATACTTCCGGTGTCCTTGCTCAGACATCGTTGCAGTCGTGCTGGCAGTTCGTTTCACAGCTAACCTGAGAATTATCTCTAATGCGTGGGTTTTTTTATTTTCTAAGATCTCCCTCGAGTGTATACGTTTTTCTCACTCCTTCATTAACACGAGATCCCGCGTTCAAATCTCGGCCCGGTTAACGGCTATTCCGAGGTTTTTCATGGTTTTATTCGGTCTGCCTAAGCAAATGTCGAAATAGAGCCTTAAACTAGGCCACGATCGCTTTCTTCCTTGCCTTTCCAAATTCATTATTTACCAATTATCACGTCGTTCGACGCGATATTTTCCGAGCTGCTTACCATAGATAAACAAATGAATCGAAGTAGGCCACAGCCATCTCATTCCACACGACATAACTGCAGTGCACACATTTCAGTGTGACCTCAAGTAACCAACCATTCAAGTTTCCGCGCTTTCATACCAAGAATTGCATGAAGTGAAAACATAAAAGAGGAGTGTTGTCCATTTGTACTTTTCATTTCGGAAATTACTTGTGTCTATGAAAGACAGCACTCAGGCTTCATTTTTAGTAAGTCCCCAGTTCGATTCTCGGTCCAAACACCAGCTATCCTGCCTGACGTATCCCAACTCATCCCGTGGTATCTGTACTAAAAATTACTCCTGCAAGAATCAAGGCAGATAAATGTGTACAGACAGAAAGCGTTAGGAATTAATGAGGAGGAGGACTACACCAGATTGAAGCACACTTTAGTCGAACTTGTTCTCGATTAAAGTAGTCTTGTTATATAAATTTAAAACTGTCGTGTAAATGTGGATTGTGGCTTATTGAGTTATGATGTCATGTGTTCTCGTTAGTTTCCAACATTTCGGATGAACGAGTCGCCACCATCTTCAGGGCAGATATGAAACCGGAAACTCTACGTTCCTCCGAATCGTTGATAACCATCTACAAGACTAAAAGGCCTCAAAACTGAACGAAGCACAGTCCACAATATCACCGCCTGAAGACCTGTCTCAGCGGGGTGCAGAGGGTGGATCAGCACCTTGAACCTGTCAGACTGCAAGCTGTTTTGTGCGCCCCTGTGAATCCCAGGCTCACACCTCGATTGCTACTCGGGCTGCATATTTTAGAGGGGGAAGCCGCAATGGAATGGTGTTTTGTTGTTGATGAGGCTGGGGTGAGTGAAGTAGTGGGAGAGCTTTTGCTCAAGCGAAAAGGGGAGGGGGGGGGTAATGGACAGACGCACTCGCCGACCCCCCACACAACAAACCCGTCTTGGAAGAAAGCTGTATTCTTGGAGAAATTTCCATCTCTTCAAAAATATGTTGCTTTTATGTGACGTTTAAAAACTTAATTTTTCGTTGGGATACCAGGGAAGTTTAATGCAAGGGGAAGGGACGTTTTCTGTGCGTAATTCTGATTAAACAGAAGAAAGATGGTTTTCTTCTCTCTGTATGTTCTTTCTGTTCATACTGAAGAGCACGTTTTGCGATTCTGTCAGTGTTCATTGTACTTAAGCCAAAAATTCCTAACCTCTGGACTTTACTAAGGTGAATGGTGAAGAAAAGTTTCACCTATGATTTGAGGTTTTCACTGCGGTGAGTATGAAGATTTCTGTCTTCTGGGTTGTTGCGCTGTGTAGTCTGGTCGATGTTTACCAACGTTTCAGAGGTCATACTGTCTCCATCATCAGGGCGATGAGTATGAAGATTTCTGTCTTCTGGGTTGTTGCGCTGTGTAGTCTGGTCGATGTTTACCAACGTTTCAGAGGTCATACTGTCTCCATCATCAGGGCGATGAGTATGAAGATTTCTGTCTTCTGGGTTGTTGCGCTGTGTAGTCTGGTCGATGTTTACCAACGTTTCAGAGGTCATACTGTCTCCATCATCAGGGCGATGAGTATGAAGATTTCTGTCTTCTGGGTTGTTGCGCTGTGTAGTCTGGTCGATGTTTACCAACGTTTCAGAGGTCATACTGTCTCCATCATCAGGGCGATGAGTATGAAGATTTCTGTCTTCTGGGTTGTTGCGCTGTGTAGTCTGGTCGATGTTTACCAACGTTTCAAAGGTCATACTACACAGCGCAACAACCTAGAAGACAGAAATCTTCATACTCATCGCCCTGATGACGGAGGCAGTATGACCTCTGAGACATTGGTTACCATCGACCAGACTACACAGCGCAACAACCCAGAAGTCATAAATCTTCAAACGTTTCACGATTTGGCAGAAATGACAATGCTTATAGAGGGCTATAACGCTTCTACAAGTGTTTATATAATGAAAATATGCATCTAAACTAATTTTATTGATTTGTCTTCTGTATGTGTTTTTTGATCATTGTAAACCTTCACCAAGTGCAATATTTCATTTGAGACATGAGATGTGAAACAAGAGGAAAGGAAGTAGGAAAATTCGTATTTCAGGGACATTAATACAGAGTATTATTTCTTGTGGTTTAGTCTTATCATCCCAGGAAACGAACTGACACGTATGTTATAAGCTGTGTGGTTTTGTCAGTCACTGGCAGTGCTGTCCGGGGATGGACAATTTTGTGTTGCCCAAATACTCGAACAGCGAGTAAGAATCCATTCCGCAACTTACAGTAGTAATCAGTTGCACTAGTTAAAAGATCTGTGTGGATTAGAAGTATTGTCCGCCTCAGTTTTCAGTGTTGCACACCATAGTGGTGATTTTCGCGTCGATCGCTACGGCTTGATTTGTACAATGGGACGGCAGAGCATGTATTCGCCAGTTAAAAAACATGCTTCGCGACTGTGTTCGCTCCATTGTTACGTGTACACTGCTCAAGCTGGAGAAATGTTATTTTTTATGTTAGTACTGAGCAGAGCATGCGCACAGCGTGCCGTGCTAACCACCTTCCTTCGCGTCTCCCCTTCCATTAGGTGCCAGGTTAAATGACGTGGACATTATTAGGAAACCCTGCTGTGGTCTTCGATCGTATTTCTGTGTATTCTTTATACAAAGTGCACAAGGTGAACGTAAATAGATCAGGTCGTGTCAATCAGTCATTATTCTTGTTATAGGCTGTATCCAAAATTACTTTACGAATTTAAGTGAATGTTAATATTGGAGATTCACGCAAAAATTCATAAGATTTGAATTTTTCTCAGCGGCGAGAAAAATGTTGTTCTGGCTTTTGGTGCCATCTAAACTTGCAGGTAGATGACAGTTTTTGGGACATACATACCGTCTCTAGCCTTGAAGATGCAGACGGTATTCTTCTCCGAAACGCATACGAGTCAGGATCGTGCCAGTACCCAGAATAAATTTAAAAAGTTCAAAAGAAATGTTAATGCTGATTTGTATAAATACGTTGTAATCGTGTAGTTTGGGGCGCCTTGCTCATTAATTACGTTTAAAACGGTATGTATAACGGAAATTTATTTTCAGTAATCTTTGTAATGTTGACAGACATTTCGGATGGCCAGAGACACTTACATAGCAAAAGTGATGATAGTGTGTTCGACAACTGTTAAGATAACATCTAGGTCTGAATACAGTTTCAGAAACATTCTGCAAAATATTCAGCCCAGCAGAGTCTGGAACTCAGGTCAGATGAGTAAAATTTAAAGCAAAGTGTGACCATAATAATGGTGCATTCTAAAGGGATTTAGTAAGTATTTCATTTGATGTATAGCTCTCCTGAAAGTTTAAATACAACAAATATTGTTCCAAGAAATATTTTCATGAAATATTAATTTGTTTTGTCGAATCTTAATTTGAAATGAAAGCACTTATTTAAAGTAATGCTGATTACTATTTCTCAAGTAAACACACCCCTTACGCTAGGCGTTATTTTGCACTGCCCTTTCAAGATTCGCAATGGATGTTTAATATAGTCCAACTTCTCTACTTCCTTGCTTTAGGAAATACCTTGGTGCGTCAGGTTTAGAACATTTGCGAGTAGATTTCAGTTTGAATTCTCTTGAGAGTTGTTTTCCACACCCACATTCTCTTTTGTGGGAATTTGAAATGCTAATTGTAAAGCCAGTAGAATCCTCAGAGTATATCCCTGTCTCAGATCAATACAACTGTGAGGTTGCGGGGGTGACTTCTTTCTTGTGGAAAAAGTGGCATAAGTCCATTGACATTAATATTCTTCTTAATGTTGGTACCGTTGCTTAATTGTAGTCTTTGTTTCATCCGCGAACAAACATTACATTTATTATAATAATAAAAGTAGTGTAAATGTGCTAAATTCGTATTAATATGTGAATGTCAATTAATATCGATATGATTTTATGGAAATTTGTTCGTCGATATTGTTTCTCGTACCGATGTATGGCGTAGTTTCTTAACAGCATAAAATTACTCATAATTGTTCCAGAGTATTATAAACCTTTGCATAATGAAACATAGATTAATCTTGAAGTGTAGTGCTAATATAGATAACGTTCTACGATTAAGATTGGAAGTGTTAATATATAGAAACGTGAGTCTGAACTGATAAAACAATGTGATACTAATATAATCGTCGATACTGATACTGAACTTTATATGAAAAGGCATTTGTGGTCAAAAGTCAGTTCAGACTCAAAAAAGAGCTGAGGGTTAAAAAAATAAACAATATTTTTAACACGTCTTTCCAAAAAGTGCATATTTTGTCGTTACGACAAGGACTTCTCTGTTGGCAAGAGTAATTTTAGTTAGTAGCCGTCACCGAGTCGCGTGCTCCACGGAAGGACTATGCAGCGCGGGTTTGTCACCAGCACGGCGCTGCTAACTTTGGTACTCCGCGATTTATGTTGCAGTGTTGTACGACTTTTAACTTCTACTGTAACCTATATTTCGTTTTTTTATATTTTCATTTATGTGGGCGTGTTTATTTATTCAATCAGTATCAATTTCTTTCTTTCCTTACTTTCTTTGCTGTATTCTTTATTTTTCGTTCAATCTTTCTTTCATTGTCTCCATTTTCTTATATTTTTATCTTTATTTATATTTTCATTGTATTCTCCCTTTCTCTTTCTCTTTCTCTATTGTTTCCTTTTCTTCTGTGTGCATGCATGAGATGTTTCTCGTTCAGTCGCCATCATAGAAGCCGTCTGGCTTATTCTCATTGATGGCATTGCCGTCCGCTTTGCACAGGTTCAAGTATCGTTGCCAAGACAACGCTCTGTAGCCGCCTGGGAAGGAACAGGAATGTAATTGTGCTGACCTCCAACTTCTTGAACTTATGGTATAGCTACTGAAATACCACGCTACCTTCATGGAAGATGTTAGTGGTACTTCTGTAGCTTATCGTTCAGTATTTTCGAAAGTATAATTCAGCAAAGGGAATATGACAGTGTGATTTTACATTGAAAAGAATACCAGGGTCTCCGTATAGCGTAGAACACGTTGAGTACACCGAAGAATGAAGATCCCATGAGAATATTTTGACATTGAATGAAATTTTGTTTAAAACCAAAATTTTATTAACAACACCCCTTTCCACACACACAGACCGTTAACATTAAATGTTAAATTTATTACACTTGAGCATGAATTCTTTTTTGTAATGCAAACATTTGTAAAACGATCTAACTTGGGCGCAATTTATAGTGTCCAGGCTTCCGCCTTTGTAAACTGGGCTGACTAACGTGAAGTACAGCCTTTCATTAAGAACATACATAAACCTAAACGAAGCTTCCTTGTCGAAAAATTAATCAGAGACCTGTATCTGGGCACAGAGACAGAAGTTTGTGGCGCGAATTTCGTTCGCCGGAAACAAAGGCGAACAAACTTGATTGGAATTTTTTTGAGAATGATATTTCCGAACAATGTTGACAATCACTTGATGTCCAGACCGAAACTTCCTTTCAGAAACATTTAGTCTTTCAAACAGTAAGTTTGGTTTTTATGTTCTTTAGACACGACAGTCTTTAAACATTACCAGAATTATTATATTTAACATTGTTCATTGGACCATTCGACACGCATAATTAACATTTTAACGAAAAATAATGTTTCTTAACTGAGGATTAAAACTATATAAAATAATTAGTGAGATTTTAATAGGTCACCTTTAGTCATTAACAATGTATAGATGTTCTGATGGAATTTTATTGGTTTTTGTAGAATAATGTGTACCTCAAAAGTTTAACTTGTTTGTGCTATTGTTCCGAAAATCAGAATTGTATTTGACCTTGTATCGTAAAAAGAGAAAAACAGCGTATCATTTCCTTCAGATTACAAGAAAACATTAGTGTTGAAGTCATTACATGGTAATAAACATTAAATCCATGTTTTACGCCCGTCTGTAAACCAACTCCAGCAAATGCCTTGCGACCACAGAACCGTCATTGTATCCATCCGCGCGGACGCCATCAGTAACTCAGAGTCCATTTTGATGATTGTTTGTAGAGCTGTTAGAGACATAAAGACGTGTCAAACCGCCCCCAGCTGAGATCGTTTTTATCATTTCCCCGTTCCCTCCACCCGTCCTATTTACTTTCTACCGACGAAAAAATCTCTCTCGTCATATTCCAACCCATCATTTTAGTGACGTTTCGTTTGTCAGCTTCAAACAGTTCATAAAAGAAAATAAATGGCGTTAAAAAGTAACGCTGAACAGAAATGAAGAAAATAAATGAGAAGAAAACTTGTTTGATATCAGTGAACGTGATTATTTTTCTTCGTTTTTGTCTTATCATTTATTTTTGCGCACTGTGCACTTTTCTCAGAGCCATAAAAACAAGAGACTAAAATGCTATTTATTTTAGTTCGCCTGACAGCGATGCAACCAAGCAGATCACAGAACCACCACCGCGAGGCGCTGGGATGGAACAGACCGTGTCCATGGGAATGTAGGCTTATCTTCACACGAAAGCACTACATGAGCATCACAACGTGGGAAATCAGTTCATGCAAAACAGAAGTCAGTTAGCTGTTTGTTGGTTCGTCACTTAAGTAGCATCAGCTTACCTAACTGGTAGACAGGTATCTATTATTTATTTATTTAGTGTTGTGTGTGACGACAGGTCAGGTCCATATGAACAGGATCCTTCGATCCTTTTCTCGGACTGGGACCTTTTCATATACGTTCTTGGCAGATGATCCCGAAGTGGTTTGCCATTGCCTTCTTCTGTGTGTGAATGGAGTAATTGTTGGGATGCCACGGAGAAACCGGGGAAGCCCCCGGAGGAAAACTCCGTGTTGCCTAGACCACGGCCTTGCCCAACACAAGTTATAAATTCGGGCACCGCCGGGAATCGAACCCGAGACCCCAGGATTACAAGGCCAGCGTTCTAACCGCTAGACCACCGTGTCGTATTTATTAATCTGGTAACATTTTAAACCCGCGATTGTGCAGTCCTGCAACTGTTTCGTTTACAGGAAATTTGCCTATTGTATGAACTGAGCGCATTTTTTGGCAGGAGTGTGCCTATGGAGCGGGTAAACCTGGCAGTTCCATTCCTCTTGTCAGATCCTATTATAAAGATACCACCACACTTCATTGTCACTTAATGATCAGAGATGTATCCTGTGGTTATTTGAAACGGTAATATGAGACACTGGTAAGAACGTAGGATGTTTTGACGGGTGATTCAATTGGAATAGTCGTGGGAGTGGATGTTCTGCATCAGACAACATGTAGAGGCCACGACAGAAATGTTCTTCCTTCTCCTTTCAAAAGGGAGCGGGGCAGAAAGTGTGTAGAAGCACGCAGGAATACATGTTTCGTGTTTCAAATGGAAGTTGTAAAGAGTGTTGTAGGGCTGGCATAAAGGAACGGATTTCTTTTGATTCTGTTTCTATTCACGTTTGAAACTGCGAGCCGCTCGCTCGCCATTTCCACTTCACCTTTTGTTTCCGTGCCGGGAGGGGAAGGAGGAAACTCATGCACAATCATTATGTTGTGGGCCTTACGTGTAGCGCCTGCCTGTGTTAAACAGGCGAACCTGTATTGACAAAAGACCCGAGTTCACGGCAAGAGTTGTATTCTGAAATGACAGCCTCGAAAGGCGTAAATGTACTCAGATTTCGTATACACATTTTCTGAGTGAGTTATTTACGAATTTGTGCCGCATTAATCATGAAAGTAGTCTGTTACCCAACACAGTGGCATTAATAAAACTGAAGAAGTGTTTTGTTTGGAGTTCACTAAAATTCCGAAGGTGTTCTTTACGACACATCTCGGTTGGCGACCTCAGCAAGGCAACGAAGGGAGTAATAAGTGCAACAGTACAGTAGTTAAGATCATAGTTGCAACTATGTGATCCAAGGTCACTTTTGTCAGTACCGGCAAACATGGACGGGCCCATAGTTTGTCGGTTGTAGACTAATTTAGGGTAGGACCTTCTATTCCTGAGATGGGAAAAGATTCGTTCACTTCACGCATCAGCCTCTTTGAGCTCGGGGGATGTTTCCTCGTTACCAATCGTGGAAGTTCTGGGCAGCCCCCAGAGAAGGTCGGGACTTGGTGGAGAATAAATCCCTGTCCCCGGCGAAAACTGAACCCTGATCATTTCATTATACTCAATAAGCTATTTTGGCTTACGAGCACAAATACAGATTTTTCGATGACTTGTAAAGCGCATCTCAATT
Organism: Zootermopsis nevadensis; assembly: GCF_000696155.1. The sequence continues at coordinate 337,760 of NW_019060275.1, read as the reverse complement.
CAATTTAAACCAGTGATAATTAAATATGAAGATTTAAACGAATTATTAGAACTTTGAAACTTTCTGATAATTATATATGGCATCTGCTTTAACAACCAATAAGTGTTTTCTTATTAATGTGTTTCGTATGATTGTCAGTGTAATCAGGGATTATTTTCTGAAGCAGCATTAACCAGGCGATCTTTGTAATGGTGCAGTGTTGTTTTCTTTGCGGTACGAACTAATTCATTTACTGTTATTTAGGTAGCCTTCGTATTTAAAGGGTTAATCATCAGCTACGATTCTGAGCAAGTGTTTGAATTGGAGATTAGTTAATCAATATCGGTATTTAACAGAAATAAGATAAAGATGCATGCAGTTCGTATCACGAGAAAAATCGTGCAATCTGATGGACATTTATCGACGTTTCAGAGACGCTTACTGACTCCAGCAGGCATAATTGCAGCCGCGAGAACCTCAAATCTCAGAGAAATAAGAGTAGATTACATTTTGGAATTATTGCTAACACAGTTCAGAATCATTCAACTTTCTGTTCTTTATCTAAAACTTTAAAAGTTGAATATGGGCTATAAAATTATACTTACTGGCTGTTGTTTTGTATGGACTGAAAATTAAGCTCTCGCTGATAGGAATATAGAACGTTATTTGAGAATGCAGTGCCGAGGAGAATATGGAAACTTGAAATAGGGAAAATAACAGGATTATGAACAAAATGCATAATGAGGAGCTTCACAAAATAGATATGGGGCGATCAAATGAAAGAGGATGAGGTGGGAGGTGAATGAAACAAACTTGGATCAGATGAAAAACTGATACAAAAATTTTTGTCGGAAAAGGGGATGAAACCACGTGGGACTTTCCGAATCGAAACCATGTAAAAAAATTTTTTTTTATTTGAAATCATTTGATTAATGTACCCACAAAGCGTGTCAGTCTTGAATAATTTTGCATGCGTGCGTAGTGCTTCCATTTGCCGGTGTTATGAATGCGTGGGGATTTACATCCATTCCATCCAGTCGCCTTTACGAGGTGATGAGTAATCAGCTTAAGCGGGTGGGCGAATTGCCCCCGGAACATATTGTATAGGAGACCCTGAGGTTGCGGTGAAGTGAGAAACAACTGACCTATGCCGACTGAGATATTCTGCGCCTGTCCTCAGTTGTAAGGCAAATGCAAGGGTAAAATTTAAAACGGGCACAGCCCGCCTACCCCGAACCCTACAGGCCTTCAGCCATAATGATTCCAGCTGTTCGTTTCGTAAGCAGCAATGGTTTAGCCTTGCAAGAAGCCACGTCTTTCGTTACCGCCGTCAGCTATTTTGTTGACTGGTTGCTCTTCCAGGGAACCACATACCGATGGTCTGATCTGTTTTCAGATAAACACACCTGCACGGGGATCGAACCGACACTATGGAACAGTAGTAGGTAGAAATTGCCCTGGGCATCAACTCAAGGTCACATCACGGCCCGGAATCCACCACCAGCGCAGCGTTGCCATCTTTCTTCGGAAACTGAGCTACACTCCCTCGCTGAAATCTCTTGAAACCTGAAGATTAGAGAGAGGAACACGAAGGCACGGGTTACTTATCTCTGAAAATCATGTTCGGTCAGAGCTTCAGGGGTTAATTGGACCGGTAAGAACTGTACTTTTCGCCAGTCAGTGAAATGACTAGATTACGGGCTGGTCGACTGGGCCTCGATTCGTATCAGGGCAGGATTATTCTTTTTATAAAGTCCAGACCGGTTCTGGGGCCCAACCAGCGTCCTATCCAGTCTGCACCGGGGGTCCCTTCCCCAGGTTAAAGTGGCTGGGGAGTGACGGCAATCACTAACCTCCATCTAGTGCCGAGGTTAAGAATACGCGGAATTTCGCCTCTGCTCCCCCATACGTCTGCATGGCAAAGACTCCTTTACATTTACCATTTTCATTGTTGCACAAGTGTTCGAAATAACCTGTTAATTTCTTCCGGTCGTTATGTGATTACTTCAGAACACGATCGCTTCATTACAAATTCTTCCCATTTTATCTCTAAAAATCATCCCATCATTCTACACCACGTAATTTACGCACTCAACTGATGATATCGTAACAGGGAAAGCAGATATTTTACGACCTGGATGATTACCAGCCTCTTATTACTTACTTTCTTGAATTAATAGAATCAAAACCGTCACATAATTTTCCTACCATTTTTCATTCAAGCGGTCTTTTAATTCTTGAATCTCCGAATCAGTTAGGAACGGAAAACAAATCGCACAGCTTCCTTACTTGTAAGAGTATCATCTGTCCCTTAGAAACTATACGTGGGCCCTCATAGAACTCGCGTGTTAGACTCGAAATCTGCAGTTTGAATCTGTAAAGAAGATTTCCAGTAATTGTGCAGTTGTGGATAACAGCCACATCTACCCCTTTCTCTCAGGCCAGGATGGAATTGCCACGCGAATTATTGGTACGATGGGGTGAGAATAATGCGACTCTGTGGAACGGACCCATTCGCCAGTCGAGTTGCCAGAAGATGTAGTAACTTTCTGGAATTCCTTGGTCTATTAGCCTCTAACTTTGAACAAGCTCTTTACGTCTGTAATTACCCAACTTGAGCTCAAGGCTCATTTAAATGTAGCTTAAAATTTATTCTGCAGCAATTTGTTAGCACAATAAAAATATTTGGTTGTAGTCACGAAAGAGACCAACAAATGGTTTGTTGGGGCCTCAAGACCTTTGTTGAATTTTAGGGATCCTAGACGACCGGTTTTCGATTCCTGGCTTGGACCGGCTCTTGGGCTCTTGCACTATTCCATTCAAAATCTGATAATGTTGACCGGGGCTTGTAGACGACCATCAACCTCCTTTATCTTGGGCAAGGCCCTGAAAACACGGGGCAAAACCTCGATGTGTTCTGTTTGCATTCGCGAATTGGTGCTTAGACCCGGGGGTCACTTTGCGTAGGTAAATAACACGATTCTGTCAGGGGTGTCCCACACGTGGCAACGCAGCGAAGAGGTTAGTGGCCCCGAAGCACGGCCAGCTATTGTTCGTTCGTACATTCGTCCATCCAACCAGTTTCTAGCCGCTGTTGCCTCAGTTTGTCTTCAGGGATAAGACAGCGAGTGGACCACGTGACATCTGCAGATATAATATTCAGTTGTTTTTGGTGTTACAGTGTCTTGTTTGCATTGCGCCTGTTTGCGGTAGTTGTGAAACACGTTGAAACCGTTAAGTGTTGTGCTGGTAGGTCCTTATAAGAGTTTCCAATCACAATAGCGTCGCTAAAACACAGATTTCTTGACGCTTTGAAAATAGCGAGGTATTCATGCATCACGTTTGTGTCATCACAGAATCAATTCTGTGAGGAAGAGTCCTTGAAAAGCTTATTGTTGCTCAACTGGTCAGTAATTCCCATCTTTTGTGGAACGTGAAGTTTGATTACCGTGTCAAGATCTCGCAGCTGGTCTCGATACCAGGGGTGCACAAACCACGGGGCCGGATACTACCCGTGAAAAGGTTAGGTCATGCCCGAGGTGTTATTCGGAAATTGGCTTGTAATAGTGAGGCCCTTTCATTGAGTTTCACTTTGTCACACATAGCAGGCGAAAAAAGTATGCCCGAGGTGTTATTCGGAAATTGGCATGTAATAGTGAGGCCCTTTCATCGAGTTTCACTTTGTCACACATAGCAGGAGAAAAAAGAGTGTGCACTGGAATCGTATTAAATCGAGATGTTATTGTATATGCACGTCTACCATTTAATATGACAAGTCGAATAGACGTGGACTAGATTAGATTTCATTCATGAAAGAAAAATCAGAGTACAGAATATAATGTCCGCATTAATTAATAATAATACCGATTTGAACTATGTTTAAAACTTGTTAACTCTGTTCAATCAACACAAATAATTCACAATTCTTTATGTTTTCTAGCTTCTGAGTAGTGTTAGATGATGATGTGGTTATGAATGCTATCCCAATACAAAAATCACATTCAGGATATTCGATCTCTGTTCTCGTTCTGAGCGATTCCCAAACATATGTATAAAAAACACATCGCTGTGTTCAACCTGTCCACTGATTTCTTAACCCAATCCGATTAAGGTTTCTATTGTTGTCCGTATAACCGTCATCCCGCATTTATCCGTTCAGTAATTGTCCGTTTTATTTGGTCCTTTCTTCTGTTCGGATTGTTTTACGAAGATTTGGAGAAAATTACACAGTAAGAAGCTTCGTAATTTATACTGTTGGTCTGATGTAATTAGGATAATTAATCAATAATAATGGGATGTGCAGGACATTTAGCATGGCATGGAGAGACGAGAAATGTACGACATTTAGGTCATGAAATCTCACAAGAGAAGGCAATTTGGGAGATCAAGAACTAGATGGGAGGACAATATTAAAGTGGTGTGTGAAAGTGTGGACGAGATTCAGTGTGTTTGGGATAGTGTCCATTGGATGACTCGTGTGAACACATGTGGTGATGATTTAGGTTCCCTAGAAGCAGCTGAGTAATTGTCTGTGATGCGGGCAAAACTACTTTGGTCCTTCCAGTAATGGTCATTGCTTTTTTCCGATCTGATAACACTTAATTGACGTCGTATCAGTTAGCATAGCATTGTGCATCTTTTGAATATACAAGACCAAGTGCGTAATTTGTAAGTCAGCAACTGGGTTCAGAATAAAAGGCAATGTAAAGCTTCTCTGATGACAGCAACAAACATTCGAGTAACAGGAAAGGGTTGAAGGGTTGAGGCTACAACATCGCTTAGAAACCTACTCTACGTTCTTCGGCCCTGAAGACAAAGACTCCCTACGAGTTCACCACACCGGGTCCAACTGCAGGGACTGAAGAGCTGGTTGCAATTTGTTCCATCGTTTCCGTAGTGTAGCGGTTATCACGTGCGCCTCACACGCGCAAGGTCCCCGGTTCGATCCCGGGCGGAAACATTTTTATACACACACATTTTTAAATATATATATTGTTCATAATTGTTTTGGAATCTTTTTCACTCTTCCTATATTATTATTTGAATTATGTATATTATTCAGTTTTATAGTTATGCAAGAGAGATTGAAGGTTTCTGGGGCGTTCAACCGTGAGAATGGAGTGTCATTATCCATTGTTTTGGAGTTTCTCTGCCTCTGTCTTCAAGAATTGGTGTTGGCATTGCTTTCAAAATACATGAAAAAAGCTGCTTCGTTCCAAGTCATATCTCCAATATACTAAAATATAATAAATTCACCCAACCAAGGTACATAATTATAAATGAAAAATGTCGTGGTTTTCACAGTCACATACGGATGGAAGAATTGAAGTCAGAAACAAACAGTTCATTATCAGTTTTATGAGTAAGTGTGTAAGATAACTACTCATAGTTCTAAGGTTTTAGGGGAAGGGGACTGACAATGCATAAGGTAGCAACAAATATCTTTCAAGATTGGCTGATATCCACATGAACTTACTGCGTTTTGAAAGGGATTCATTGGTTAAGAGAATCATTATCATCACAAAATACTGTTTGTTATTCTTAACCAGTAGTCAGAAGGCCAAAAGCTGCCAGCCTCCGTGGCGCAATCGGCTAGCGCGTTCGGCTGTTAACCGAGAGGTTGGTGGTTCGAGCCCACCCGGGGGCGACTTATTTTATTTGTTGTTTATATTGTTATTAAACCAATTTGGTCTTGCAGCTATGGAAATATTATGTAAAAGTATTCCTTTTTATGCAATATACAACCGAACAGTACATACTGAAGGTGCGGACCATGAACGCGTGCTCGGCGACGTCGCATACTAGGAGCTGAAAATTTTTGACGTAAATACGTCTATATTTTAGGGTCAGTGTCATTCGGAAAAAAGTGAAACGAAAAAGTGTAACTGCATTGTTATGTTACCTTGGAAACGTCAATTGTTTACTCGGCATTATTGTTACCTAGGAAACGTCATCTGTTTACTTGGGTGGGGGGTGGGGGGGGACAGATGGATTCAGAAAATCGTGAGGGAGCAAGCATCGAAAAGTTCGATATGTAGAAACGGAGTCAAGAAACTTTATATGAAGCTGTTCTATTCTGTGAGCAATTATTTTCTGACAAACAGTCTAGAAGAAAGATAAATATTAGATTTTAAAACTTCCGTTCATGTTGTTCACTGTTGGTGGTAGGAACTGTACAATGTCTTCGTCAGAGCTGTTTAGAATGCCGTATTGCAAAGAACGCACGTGGAAACTCTGCGTACCCCGAAACTGACTCCATCTTTTGAATAGTGCCCTCTTCAAAAGGAAAGAGATTATACAGACAGTAAGCTAGATTATTAAAATTAAGACTTCCATATTTGGTATCAAGGTCACGTGTGGGGAAGTGGTATAACTGTTAAAAGCAAATTGTTTGTACAGATGTCAGACAGGATGTATGAGTCATGTACCACTGTGTGTTGAACCAGACTTTACACGGCCGAGTGCCACTACTACGGACCAAACTGAGGCATTATGTCAGAATGCTAAACGTACGTCGAATAAATTGCAATCTCTGCGTTGTTTCGTTCGGATGATTAATTTTCTGAAGCGTGTTTGTCTTCTAGATAAACGTGTAAGAATTCAGTTCCTACGTAAAAAAGGAAAACACAGCACAACTCAATTTCAAATATAAGCTTCTTAATGTAAATAATAGCTGTTCATTCTGGAATGCCACGGAGAAACCGAGAAGCCCCCGGAGGAAAACTCCGTGTTGCCTAGACCACGGCCTTGCCCAACACAAATTATAAATTCGGGCACCGCCGGGAATCGAATTCGAGACCCCAGGATTACAATGCCAGCGTTCTAACCGCTAGACCACCGTGGATTATTCCTAGTATCATATGAAATCTAAAAGTGGGTGTACGCTCAGTGGGAAAAATACAGAGTTATATTTATTTTTGATTTATTAACACCGCTTTCAGTAACACAAACTGTATTTTAAAGCGTCCAACGTTATGATTTAATAAACAATGAATTAAAACTAATGTAGAAAGAGGCGGTCGTTGCAGAATTGAAGATACTACTCCAGCATTTTCCTCAAAAAAAAAGATATCTCTGTCCGTTGGTGGCTGAAATTGAGAATAATATGTGCTGCACATGGTGGTAATGAGAAATGTTTTCAAAATTTGTCGGTACAGCTCAGTGGAAGTGACAACACGTGGGCTTAAATGGGTGTAAAGATTATTAAAATTTACCTAAAATAAATATGTTATGAAAATGTTCATTAGATTGAACTGAGCCTATGGCCCGCTTCTATTCGTTTATATTCTTGCCTTGCAGGGTCCATATTCTGATAACAGAGTACGTATAATGCACTTGCCGTACCCGTATTGTAAAACCCTACTGTAGACCGTCATTTGTTTGCCACATGGCTGGCAGCGAGATCTAGTGAAGCATCAAACAGTAGCATGAATATGTCACTTCGCAGATTGCGTCCTTTGGAAGTGAAAGGGTTCGATATTTTCACTGCACTGGGTTGTGCACTTCCGGAACGTTGTCCCCTTATCAATAACACGAACCAGTGATCTTGCAACAGCTAAACATCTCATACGTACTGGCTACAAGCGAGAAGGTTTTACTTATCAAAAATACAGAAATACTTAACATCCTGCTATTATTATTGATACTGCAATTGTAGTTGACTAATGGTGTTGTTATAAAAGCTTTAATACCCAAATAATGTTCAAAGAACCTGGAATTAAATATAAAAAAATTGTAAGAAACAACATTAATTTTAATTCAATCCTAAAGGGTTTTGACGACGGTAGTTTGCACCTAAAATTATTCGTTGTCAAGACTTTTTCCATCGTCTGTTCTTTAAAACCACGACGTTTCGGAGGCTGGTTCTGTCTCCGTC
>NW_019060275.1:311944-329290 GCF_000696155.1 Zootermopsis nevadensis | reverse complement strand
CACACAGAAGAAGGCAATGGCAAACCACTTCTGGATCACCTGCCTAAAAAAACATATTAACAGGTCCCAGTCTGAGAAAAGGATGGAGGGATCCTGTTCATAATGTCGCCAACCTCCTGTAAGGACACGGTGTAATAAAGAAGAAGAAGAAGAAAAACAGCATCACTCAACTTACTTTCTCAGCGTTATGTTTCTGTTTCTGTCCTACAGGATTATGGGGACCCGGGTAGCAGCAGTACACTTCCCTGACAAGAACCTGGCTGGGATAACGCAACTTTTGGAGGACCTGCAGCGCCTCGCCGAGGATCATGACTCTGCCGACATAGTGTTTCTAGTGGGACGAGACGAGATGCCTGTGTACGCGCATAGGATCATTCTTATGGCACGGTGAGTCGAATCTAAAATTTTATCTTTATTATTTCTTATTTATTTTATTATTATTACAGCTACTGGTGCTTATTATTATTGTGAATTTATTTTATTATTATTACAGCTACTGCTGCTTATTATTATTGTGATTTTTTTTTTAAATTATAAAGAAAGGATGAGGTGGACAAGGCACGTACCACCAAATGCGGGCTCATCTTGGTTGAGATATGTCCCCACTAGACTTAGGTGTAGATGGGATTAGTCGAAACTTTGGATCCTGTTGCTCCTGTACTGTCCTCCTTGAAGACGTGTGGGGATTTGTGATAAAGTTTCACGCACTTGCACTGAGAAGAGTGGTAAACTCTCTACCCAGATATTTTACCCCGAGGAAAGAGTTCATACAGCGCATAGTGGACAGACGGCTGAGTGACCCTCAGGGCCGGTATTAAACGTATTGACAAAAAATTCCCGCCATTCCTCGTACACAGTTTCAGCTAGAAATTCTGTAGTTTAGAAATTTTGGGTATCATTTTGATAATGGATTATGTCTGTCCTATTTAAAAATTATATTACATGCAGGCGGTGACGTCGGGATAACGTCGGTGAGCAGACTGCGAAATAGCTGGTCCATTTGAATTTAAGAAGAAGCATATTTTGTCACAAGACTAGAAATATTACATACTAAGAAGTTTCATAGAGCCTTCTTTCCACCTTATATTGTTAGGGCGAGTAAATAAATATGAACGAGACATGTGAAACAATGGGAAATGTGATTTCAAAACCTGAAGGGAAAAGACCACTTACGGGATACAGATGTAGATGGGAGGATGGTATCAAAATTCATTTGAAATATATGGGGCGTCTAGATTAAATGGTTAAACTGTCGTGGTCCTTAAAAATAGGAAATTTATTGACCAACTGAGGTCCATATATAAAATAATTAATTTACAGGTTTGTTTATTTTCTTTAGTGTGTGAGATATTGTTTAATAGCGAATGTAAATTAAAACTAATGCCACGCCCTGAGACATCATAGGGAGTGTATATTGTTGTGTAACGTTTCCGTAGTGTAGTGGTTATCACGTGCGCCTCACACGCGCAAGGTCCCCGGTTCGATCCCGGGCGGAAACTGTTTTTTTTCTTCTAATTAATTATTTCTCATTACTGAATTTAACATTTTGTTAAAAAAGGTTACGTTCCAAAGCTAAATTGTTTGGTACCACAGCAAAAAATATGCTGTAGTTAAAAACTGCGGGAAAACCGCGATATTTTTAAGAAAATCAGCTCCTGGTTGTGTATGGCCTTTTTCCATGGTAACGTACAAAGTTTATTTCTGTCCGTCCACCGATGTTCTGAAATATTACCTCCAGAGGACTGTTTCTTAGTGAGATGTCTCGAACAGAAAACGTTACTTAGTTTAGTTTTATTTTTACTTATTTTTGTTTAAAGTATATATTTATTAGTGTTTGCCTGTCATATACGTGTTGCTATTGGCAAACACTCTAACAAAGGAAAAGAACTGAATTATTTTTATGTAAAATATGAACATATGCAAACAAGCTGTGTGGGCGCAAATGAAACCCGTCTCTGGGATGGGATCAGTCGCTTGAAGCAGCCAGCGCGTCACTCCGCGTTGCTGCTGGATATGAGCTTCGGTCGGGCGCGTTTCATGTCTTGCGAAGCGTCAGGGTCTCCAATGGGGGGAACCCGGGATCCATTGGGAGGGAACATCTTCGACAGGAATTTAGGGGGCTGCACCTCCACATCGAACCCTCCGCTGGGCTTCCGTCTCACCTTCACGAAGTCAAAGACGTTCAACGACCAGTTTGCTCCCGTAAGCACGGTGACGTTACCTGTGGGAAACGAGCAGTGCTGAATCAACTGGAAATGTTATGTAGCGTCGAATTTCATATGAGAGATTCATTACTTTCCGTGGACCCAAAAGGTCAGTTAATTGTTTGTTTATTTTACGACGTCATATCAGCTGAGTTGAGTATGTTCTCTGGATTGGAAAATCTGGTTTATTATTTTATTTTACTATGTTGTATCAACTGGATGGATTGCGTGTAGTGAACTGGAAGGATTGACTGGCTATCTTGTAATTTAATGATGTTGTATCAACTGAACCGATTATGTACTGCGTAGTGGAAAGGATGATTGGTTGTTATTTTACGAGGCTAAGTAGTATTTGAGGTTTTCGCGGCGGTGAGTCTGAAGATGGCTGTCTTCTGGGTTGTTGCGCCAAGTAGTCTGGTAGAAGTTTTCCGACGTTTCAGAGGCTCTTATCAGAGCGATCATTATGGTCCAGGTGATGCAGGCAGCAAGGACCCCTGAATCGTCGGTAGACTTCTACCAGACTACGCCGCGCTACAAGTGAACTGATATCGCAATCCAAGGTTTGGTAATGCTAAACATTGGTTAAGTGGCCTTGACGTAAATAGACGCTGTTAGAGGATCTGAGCCACTTAGCTCCGGTTAAACAACGGTGATGCTTTTTCTCGAACATTATTTTGCGTTATTCACGAAATATTTTAGAACATCCTCAAAGCCACTGAATTAGTTTATTTACGTCAATTTCCTGCAATTCTCCGCGCGTGTATCTGGCAGCTTTAGGATTCCAAACCTGTAGTCTGCTTCATATTACCGAGTCATTCTATGGCTGATAGCGAACTTACTCGTGGACGGGCTGTAGCTGAACGTAAACGAACACCCGATACCAATTGGATAAGAGGATGGGCGAGTCTTTGAGTCGGCTTTGAAATGGAACAGAATCGAACACTCCCAAAGTTCTGTCCGTTTTCGCTTCCGGTGTCCCAGCTCATACCAAGTCAATTCAAACACGAAGGAAAGAGAGAAAGAAATATAAAGAAACGAATATATACGAAAGAAAAGAGACAGACACGGAGAGATGAAAAATAGTGTGGAAAGCAATCCGAGAGAGGAAGAAAGACAAGTAAATAAAGAGAGGAGGGATGCAATGATAGAAAAGAGAGATTAATAAATAAGTCAAGATAGAGAGAGAGAGAGAGAGAGAGGGAGGCATAAAATATTTAAAAAGAGAACGAGACCTATGTAAATGGAAAGTGTCTGAACGAGGAAGAGACAGAATAGAGAAAGGAAGAAATACGTTTTTAATTGAGGAATAAAATAATGACGGCGAGAATGGAGGACAGAACAAATTTAGAAGGAACGAGAGATGAAAAGAGGAAAAGCAGAGAAAAATATAAATAGGGAGAAATGTAAAATTAAAAAGAGGTAGAAATAAGGGGAAGGTAATAAATAAACCAAAAAAAAAGAGGAAGGTGTGGAAGAAGGAAAATGAAAGGTAGCTTCGAAAGAAGAGATGCGTGTGGACAGTCTCATTTGTCAGTAGGAGAGCGCTGAGGACTTACCCACTCGAATAGTACGCGGTGTGTTGTCGCGTCTCTGCCGACTTTGACCCACTGGATTCGGATCGTAAATTACTTGGCGAAAGTATCCGTCTTTCTGTAATCAGTGAGCAGCAAACCTTTTAAAGCACAGTTTTAACGATGTCTTCTGTTTTGACTGCGAAAAGGCCCAACTCTGCATTTTGCTTCCAGAGCATTGTATGTATGAGTTTAAGAACAAGCAGCGATAATTTCTCTAAACATTAACTAGTTTATATTTGTAATGGAGACGCGTTGTGTTTTCTTTGAGATATGAACTGAATTTTTAATATTATTTAGGTGAACTTCAGGCTTCTATTTGTCACCACTCCAACGTCTTCACTCTTATTCTGCCCTTGTCAGGACGGACTTGCAAAGACTGGAAACCTTCTAACAAAATGATGCTTTTTCTCCCCCACGTCTCCCACACAATTCTTCTCTTTTCTCGTCCTCTTCTGCTGTCCTTTCAAACACCCTCTCTCTCTCCCCCCCCCCCCCCCCCCCCCCGGTGTTTCATAGTGTCAAGCTGAGACTAGTCTTTTAAATAATTCCTCATTCAGACAAGAAACTTCCTGCTGCTATAGACAGTGAAAATATCCCACACATATTCTTGATAGCGGCATACTTTTTTTCAATATTTAGATTTAATAACAACGTTTGCACCGTTGTTAGTATCCTCTGGAAAAGGATGGACCTGGAAGGATGTCGACTGCAAATTTTAAATTGTTTTTAACAAAGGAATAGGCAATAGTAAAACGAGTCACAGGGAAACAGATTCAGCTGGCCTTTGTAAACACTGCAAGGAATTTTTGGGTTCCATTAGAATCGCTATGTTTCTTAGGCCTGAGGTTCTCACGGCGATGAAGATGTTGCTATTGGTATTCAAGGCAGTAACTTTGTGCGGACTTGAAGGTATCAACGCTTCGGAGAAAAATACTATCTCTAACTTTAGAGACTTTAGCTCTGAAGATGGAGACATCTTGTTTCTCCGAAACATTGGTATTTACCTATAAGTTCACACTGAGTTATAAACAGAATACCGACATCTACAGTACATTTCTTAACCAACCAAGTAAGTTCACACTTTTCAGTCTTGAGATGGATCTAAAAGAAATAGGTTATGATGGGGCTGTTCTGAACAGGGCAATGATATCCTCGGATTTAATAAAAGGCGGGAAATTTTATGATCAGCTGAGCGACCTCATCTTGTGTAGAAGGATTGTGCTCTGTAGTTTTAAGTGATGGTGACTTTTGAAAGGTATTAATAACTGTGATTTGCATACAATTATAGCAATGAGAACACAGTTATTACACGTAGAACTCAGTAGTCTAATTATGAAAGAAACGTGGAAACTTACTAGATGACAGGGGTGTACAACAGATAATTATGAATGTTGAGTAGATAGCTGACGATTTGGAAGGCGGTGATTACGCCTTAATTTATAGGTATTATCCATTCATTTGTCTGGAAATACTGGAGGGATGTCAGGACGACTAACCCGGCTGAGATTTTAAGATCTTGCCTGAAGATTCAAATCTGTATCGTTACCATTACTCTCTAATCTTCTCTGTACCTTCGATATATCACTTTCTCATCTCTTCGAAACCATTCACCGAAAATGCGTCTTTAACCGTTCCTTGCACGAACGCATTAACACATTTAGGAATGATACAGCTGCCCGTCTATTCGTGTTTCAAATCGAGAACCGTTAGATGGATTTTGATTAAACTTCGTACAGACATTAAGCACCGCCACGGTGGTTTAGCGATTAGAACGCTGGCCTTGTAATCCTGGGGTCTCGGGTTCGATTCCCGGCGGTGCCCGAATTTATAATTTGTGTTGGGCAAGGCCGTGGTCTAGGCAACACGGAGTTTTCCTCTGGGGGCTTCCCCGGTTTCTCCGTGGCATCCCAACAATTACTCCATTCACACTCACACAGAAGAAGGCAATGGCAAACCACTTCTGGATCATCTGCCAAGAACGTATATGAACAGGTCCCAGTCCGAGAAAAGGATGGAAGGATCCTGTTCATATGGACCTGTCGTCAGACAGAACACTAAATAATAATAATGAAGACATTAAGCAATTGGAGGCTAACCAAAATTTGTACTTTTTAATTTCCAGCAGTCGGTAGTGACTACTACGCCGAAGTTAACGTAACAGTCGATCGCAGACGATGTAAAAAATAAAGAATAACCTCATTCTGAATGCAAGATGAGATTTACTCACAAACTTTTGCTTACTTGTCTTATTCACACACACGCAAAAAGGGGCTCGTATGTAATTTTCTACTCTTTTTTTTTCCTTCAGGCTTCAGCTAGGAATATTCAGAATGTAAAGCTGTGAAGAACACAGGTGGAAATTCTATGTTCTGGTACGAATTGCATCTGGAAAAACTTGTTAAATAAGGGGACAAAAAGGAACTGAAAAATCTACGAAAGAACGCCATTCTGTTGCTTTGTGAAATTTAATTTTAGAGAATGTCTGATTATAAATAGAAAAAAACATGGGAAAAACGAAAACGGAGGTGGGAAGCATGCGAAATAGCGAATAAGAACAAATGGGGACACAACGGACATTTGAAAAATAATGGAGAAAAACTGATGACAAAAGGAATAAGACTAGTGATAATGTCTGAGGTAAACAGAAAGACTTGTGTTTGACGTGGATAGATGGAACAGGAGAAGAATAATTTCACTTTCGTTTAAAAAAACATCTGAAATTCAGAAGGCGCTGACGTCCGGATAAAGGGGAAGCAGAGACTGCTAGCGTCGGATACTAATGGTCGACCACAGTCGTTAGGGCAAGAATAACTTGATGTTCTCTTCTATTTAGCGAAGAGAATGATGGAACTTGACAGACTGATAGGATTGTTTTCGGTAGTCATTCAAGAGTTTAGAGTTAAGCAATAAAATATTACGGAGAGTTGCATACGCCTGTTTTGTACTGGGGAGGTCCAAGGTTCAAATCTCGGTGTGCAGACCTGCTATTCTGAGATATTTCCTGATTTCTCTCGGTATCTACAGGCAAATGTTGGGTTAGTATCTTAAAATGGATGACGAATTGCTTCATTCCATGTTATTTCCAATTCATTAGTCATTAATCATTCTATCATTCGACGCTATAGTCTGAACTACTGACATTGTCGTTAAATAATCTACAAATAAATAAAGGACTACAATTGAACGTACCTTGAAAAGAAACTTTTTGTTAAATTTAAACATGTTATCGTAAAATTCTCCGGTCCCAAGAATAGGCATGCGTCATGAAAACCGATGTGAATTTACATATAACGAATACAAATTGTATCCTGAAGATGGCTGTCTTCTGGAATGTTGCGCCGTGTAGTTCTTTAGAAAAAGGCCGCTTTAGATAAAGGTTGGTTCGTTATCTGAGAGTGTTGGCAGAGATTTCGTAATTTTTTCGCACTTGATGTTACTCATATAAAAATGCCGTAAGCTTGTTTAACAACTTGATTAAGTCTAATGTAAATATAAGATTTGTAAGATTTGAGTTTTTCACAGCGGTGAGTCTGAAGATTTCTGTCTTCTGGGTTATTGCGCTGTGTAGTCTGGTAGATGTTAACCAACGTTTCAGAGGTCATACTGCCTCCGTCATCAGGGCTATCATTCTGGCGGGGATTCCTCTTGTAAATCTTTACTTGGAAGAACTATGGATTGGCAGGATAATATGAAAATAAATGTAACTTATACATTTAAAGTCGACTCAGCTACAATGACTATTCTTGTTTGTAAGTACAGTGTAGAAATAAAACAAACACTTACAAAGCAAGCTCCTAATAGTTTTAATTTACGTATCATTAGTGGCCTTTCCTCCACACAAATGTATGACTAAACTTAATAATTATGCCATAATGCTTCGATCTCCAGTTTGATTCTTGAAGACTGGGTGTACGATGTCATGACTAGGTAAGAATAAATTAGGAGGAGCTTCAAACCACATATTCTACCTCTTATACAGAACGCGAATGTTGGAGTTCTTCGCTGTGAGGGTGATAAGTGGATGTAGCTGGCGTGGAATCATCTCCAGTAGAGACTATGATATAGTAAACTTGTCATAATTTTACTCCATTTAATTAGAAAATTATATCAGTGACAGCTATAATCGGTCGAAGACAATAAAATTACGTACAAATCATGTAATTTATGTTCTGTATAAAATTGCAATTTTATAGTTTCCCGTACAACTGAACTGTGCCATAATCAACAATTATAAAAGAGACGGAAACATAACCACGTATCTGCGTGGAAATCAGCTGACTGGACTCACCAATTGTTTAAATGCGGAATTTGTATCACAATAAATTCGCAGAAACATCCTGAAGCCTTATTCAGTAGCCGCTTCCGGTAACAATGCCCTGAATATTAAACTTATTCTTGCATGTCAATTTGAATAATTGAAATTTACCTTTAAATTTAAAACGAATCTCGGTAACCTAAGCCTTCATGGAACATCACAGGGTACTTGTCTTATATGCGGTCGAAATAAGTAGTCAGAAGCAAAAGATAGCCTTCCATGAGAACATTTCTGTTGTGTAAAAGCAATTGTAAACAGAACACAGAAAAATACGTACGTATTCATTATTTGGATTCTTGGATTTTTTAACTTACTTTCATTACTTATAAGGAAAGCTAATTCATGTTTTATGGTCCTGCATGTGTGTGAATGACTTAGTAACAACTTTCAACCAATTGACTAAATTTTCGTGAAACTTGATTTAAATACTTTCGTAATTTTCAATTTAATTCCACCTCAGAAGTCTCAATAGCCGTCTTGTTGATATTAGCAACAGGGAGACAATTCAGACTTCTGAGGTGAAAATTAAATTAATGTAATTTATTGTGGATCTGACATTTTCTGCTGATAGTTACTGAAGAAATAGCTGTAACTACTGGACCATAGCACTGCTTGGAGATGGATCGTAAAAATAACAAAAAATGATGTTTGACACATACTTTTCTGTTTCGTATTCATAATATTGAAACTTGTTAACGTATTGATGTTAAATCACATAATTTTCGAGTACGGAAATCTAGAAATGAAATTTTACGCTGTGAAATGGATGATTCTGTCATGTAGTTATTAATTTCAATGGATGTTTCTATTTATATACATATGAAATCAGTTGAAAAAAGTATACATATATTTCTGCTCAGAATTTAATCATATGTAGATTTCAGCATTTTACGTAACACATTAAAACAAAAGAAGGAAAGAATTTGTGACGTCTATTCCATTCAAATGCATCACTCTTTATTATAATATATAGAACGAATGAAAAATAATTAGTTATTACATTTTTTAATCTGTTTCTTTACAAATAAAATAAAACATAATACATAGAGGAAGGAACATTAATTGATAATGTCTGTAAAAAATTCTCACGAAAATATTTCGACTTAATAAGGAGTAATAAGGAGGACATAAAGACGTTTACATGGCGAGATACTTGGTTAATCATACAGGTTACCAAGCGTTGATAAAGGACGTTTACATGGCGAGATACTTGGTTATTCATGCAGGTTACCAAGCATTGATAAAATAGTAAAATCTAGGAGGTTACGATAATAGACGAAACTGCATACATAATTTTGTTGGGGAATTTTTTTAAAAAAAATGGTCGCATGGAAGATCGAGATAGAGAGAAATAAGGATAACAGTGGCCTAGAGACCTACAAAAAGGCTGTGGGGTAGGATTCGGGTGAAACTGACTTCAGCTAGTGTACAAGGCTTGCTCTGTTTTAACAGTTTTCAAACTTAGGATGATGTCACAAGCCACGGTTGTGACGCCATGTTATCTGGCAGCTGATTACCACCTGATACACGGCGTGACAACACCTGAAGACCGCTACCCACTTTCATGTCCTGAAGAAATTCATATCTCAGATAGATAATAATTTATTTGTGTTCATGATTTCCATCAACACGGATTCTTGTTTTCTTAAATTTGCCAGATGTAACCTGAAAGCTTTGCATCGTCGCCATGTTTGTAAGGTCTCTTACCTGTTGATTTTGAGCCAAGCAAATGACTGCGACTCCCAGAAGAGACCAGGAGATCAGCCCTGGCAAACCCATGCTTTTTCACCTGTCACTGAACTGCGCGAGTAGAGAGAGAATCCGTGATTAAAGTTCTCGGCGCGGCGATGCGGTATTTTAACCCGTGTTCATGGACAAAGCCGTTATTCAAAGTTGCGCTCGCATCATTTCCGCGTTTTCATCCGTAATCCTTACGATTTGTCATTCTCAACTAATATTGTCTTTCATTGGCACAATTAGTGTGTCGATGCGAAGAGCCATTCGCTGCAAATATTCGCTGTTTTGGCAAAAGAAAGAGAAAGAGAAGAGAAGAAGAAACAAATAGAAAAATAAACGGGAGTGGAAAGAAAAAGGTCGAAAGAAAAGACTAATCCAAGGTTGGAAGAAGGAAATAAAGAAAAGGCAAGAAATAGAAGCAATTCTGTTAATTTCTGTATTCGGTATATTCACATTGGCACCCCTGCTTCATAATGGGGAAACCCCTCATTCGAATCTAACTCTAGGTGTCGACTATTCTAGAAGTAACAATATTTTGTGTGGTTTTCACAAGCTGTAGGAAAATCATTTGATGGACCTTAAAATAGGACACAACCTGCTCCTCCCTCTACATTCTTTCCAATTATTCATTCCCACTCGTAGTAATAATCGACCCTAAATAACAATTGACAATTGAGAAACGTCGTTAAATAACGAAACAATGTTTATATTGCTTCCTGGACATGGGTTTGATTGTTTTAAATCGGTCTCCATGTAATGAGAGAATTTTTGTCGACATTAGTGCTTCAGTGTTGCCAGCCGATGAAAATAATAAGCATTGGCTGTGCGAGTTTTAATCTCGGTATTGTTAACACACACTACAAATCACAACATTAGGCTCTGGTTCATATCTGTCAGTGTTTTAAGGGGATATTAAATTCAGAATTTTTTTTCAATTCCTGATCTGAACACGTAAACATTAAAATATACGTAACTATAATTTATATGTTTAATACGAGTGTGAAACATGGGTCTACCCCTGCAAGTGAAGAACATGGAGTGAAAACGGGGCCCTATGAAGAATATTTGGGTCTAACATAAATAATGAGACAGGTTTCTATAGAAAACAATGCAGTAAGCAACTTCGTAATTTCTACTTATCACCTAATATTCCTTCGCTGATTGAGTTGATTAGGAAGATTAGGATGAGATGGGCAGGACCTGTAACACGCTTGTGGGGAGGTAAGAAATTCACGTGAACGTTTATTTAAAAAATTCTGAAGGTAAGTGACTAATTGGTGTAGCTAGGGCATTTTGACTTTCATTAATTCTTTCCGTATAAATCACATGGGCTTTACAGCTAAAGTAATGCATTTTAACACTGAGATGACAAAACTCAGTTCGTGTCATGTGATACGTTTTGCATATTTTGTACACAGCTGCTTAAATTTGATGATACAGATGGACACCGCAGCTTGTATAGAATTACGCTGTCAGGAACATGGTCCCCCTGTAACCCTGTGTCGCCACAACAAACAATACAATAGCGTCACCGGGAGGGGGGGGGGGTTAGACGTCAGTTTCATATCTACCAGTGCTGCCTCTGTTGGTGATGCTGCAATTCACGCGCTGTAATATATAGCACTTACAATATATAATAATAATGCTATAATGCTTTATATTTTTGTCTGACGTGTATTAATCGAACCAGCAATAATCATATTTTAAAGTTTTGTGTTTCGAACACGAGTAAGTATACTCGAAATGAGGTAGGTGAAGCTGACCCTAATGCTTAATTATGCATTAAGCTCCCGTTATTTACTGTTAAACAGAAAAATTGGTGGGCCACAGAACCCATGGCGAAGGGAAAATTGGTCTGGTCACCATATTGAGTGAGGTAATTAATCGACTTCTTCCTGGACGACTTAATTGTGATTATGAATACATAACCGGTCTTCACGTTAATACAAAACTAAAATATCATTATGAATGTGTTTCTTGAAAAAGCTGATAGATCAAGTTGATTCCATTCAGTACCCCCATACCACATTTAAGACCCATTTTAATATCATCCTGCCACGGTGGTCTAGCGGTTAGAACGCTGGCCTTGTAATCCTGGGGTCTCGGGTTCGATTCCCGGCGGTGCCCGAATTTATAACTTGTGTTGGGCAAGGCCGTGGTCTAGGCAACACGGAGTTTTCCTCCGGGGGCTTCCCCGGTTTCTCCGTGGCATCCCAACAATTACTCCATTCACACACAGAAGAAGGCAATGGCAAACCACTTCTGGATCATCTGCCAAGAACGTATATGAACAGGTCCGAGTCCGAGAAAAGGATGGAAGGATCCTGTTCATATGGACCTGTCGTCAGACAGAACACTACAAATAAAATAATCATGTACATCTTCGATACAGTCTCCTTTCTACATATCTCTTTAACAGAAACGGTGCGGCACTGCACAGAATCGGAAGGTTAATAGAAACGTATGGTTGCATACGACACTGAAATGCAGAGAGATGTCAATAACAATTCAGTTCAATTCAATTCACCCCGTTACATCATCTCCCAAAAAAGACCCCTGCATTGCTCACCGCAAAGTTTGAATGATTTTGTCTTGCCATCCACCAAGTAAACGAAAAAAACATTTAAGGCAAACTTTTATAAATGGCCGACAGTTGGAGTGTTTTGCCATTTTACTATATTTATCAGTTTTATTGCATTTGGGGTTAATATTGTGTGAGAAATGACAGTGTCGCTCTGTAATGAAGATAGAACGCGCCTTGGGGTGTTCCTTTGTGCTAAGGGTGGACATTTCTATAGTTGTTTACGGTGCATCTAGGGGCAAGGGTCTAGGTTTGGCAGGTTGCAGACATTCTACTCCTTGAAAGATTCAGTTCGTAAGTTTTATAAGGAAGTGTCTTCCAACATTCTCAGATTTGTTTTTATGCTTATTTATATATTTTTAATAGATAAAAATGTGGTCTAAAATTTTTATAATGTACTGCTTATTGGTAATGTAAATTGTGTTTGAGAAAATTAAATTTCTCTAAACAAATTTCCAGTTTAGACTGTCAGTACCAAATTTGATCGAAATCCATTGAATTATTTTGGAGATGTAACATGCAGATCGACGGCTAGACACGTTTCTCTTTGCAAACTTTGTGCAAATAATGCGTAAAAATGCAACTCAGCATCTCCGTATCTTCTGGCATTGTTTTCAGTTATTTCGTAAACCTTCTATCGGCATTCAAAACAAATTTGTAATGTTTCTTAAAATACGTAATAGGGCTCAGACTCGCACTGCGTGTTCATTTTACCCTTCTCAAAGCTTCCGTGACGTCAGCCCTATCCCCTGCATTGCGCTCTCAAGAGACAACACTGACGTTCATTTTGATAGAGAACAGCCATGTCTTTTTTACCCTGATCTAATGACGTGCATGGTGTAGCATCAGAAGTGACGGATTAATGATGATGTATTGGAGATGATACATAATGACGTGGAAATGATAAAAATACACTCTCGGGATTCAACAGACGGAAACAAATGAAGATCTTGCTCCCATAATTGGTTTCGTCACACATTACACACATACACTCACCCTCTTTCTTCGCTGTTCTTGCCGGAGACTGAAGTCTGTCGTGATCAAGAATGGTATTAGGAAGAATAAATACGTGCATGTCCGGGTAGATCCCGATCTCAGGAAGCTTTTTTCTACTTAACTCTTTTGTAGCACCCAAGACAGCCACCGCAGTAAATGTAAATTTCAACTACCGCGTTTAATGTACACCTACTGACACGTAATATACAGTACGAATGATATCTAAAAAAGAGAAAAATAAATAACAGGCAACTGACTAATTAAGAAGTATACAGTAAATTTATTAATGGACTGAAATGAAGGGAGAAATTAGAAAATAAGTAAAGGAGAATTCTGATCCTGTCAAAGTACAGCAATATGTTTGAATGCTGACTTAAACTGTTGAATCACATTTTCTGTTGCAGGATGCCATTTACCATACAGATTTTTGTGTCGTATTTATTTAGTGTTCACTTATCGATGCCGTCAGTACCTCAGACTACATAGCAACAAAGAATAAAATGGTTCGTTAGAAGGATAGAGGCCTGGCTCACACGCCATCACGAACTGGTGTTTAGACACACGGACAGTGATATAGGCCCGTTTACTTAATGAGGAATGGCATGATGATTATGAAAGCTGTTTCATAAAATTACACTATTTTGCCTGGAAGGACTGAGAACATCAAGAAACAGCATAATCAATATAGCATGCTAAGATTAGAACTTATGACCTCCGAAATGTTGTAGAATCCCAGTCTCATGGTTGGCTCTGGTGAGTTATAATTATGAATGCTTTTACCTTATAACACTTTATACTTAAAACTATAAATAGTTGTGAATAAAATTTTGGCAGCGGTGGGATTCGAACCCACGCCCCCGAAGAGACTGGTGCCTTAAACCAGCGCCTTAGACCGCTCGGCCACGCTACCGACGAGCGTTATGTTTAATAGTGCAGTCAGAAATCGCTCGGTTAATACAATCTGTAATGGCTGTAATCTGTTCATTATCTCTAAAACAGAACTGCGGGAAGGCAATAAGTAAACACGCTTGTAGGCTCAAATAAGGAGAGATGTCGCGTGAGGAAAAAAGAAAGACATTGAACTCCAATTCATAACATAAAATATGTGATCTAATTATTTAAGAATACAAATAAATATTCGAATGTGTCCAACAAAGTTTATCACTATACGGAAATTATTATTAATAGAAGCGTTTCATCCTTAAAGGGTCATTATCAGTCTTAATGATATTGGTTTAACAATCATGTACAAGATGCACTTATTTAACAGTGTTTGTGAATAACATTCACAAGTAAAGTGCTTAAAATTAAGAATTTCATAATTAAACCACAAAAGTGTAATTGGAATGACATGATAATGGCCTGCATGTGTTCTTACCCGATGTGTGTCATAGAGGTTACACTGAGACTATTCAACGTAGCAGAAAATTGTCGGTGAAAACGATTTGTAGAAATGCATTATTAAAATATGTAATTATTAAAACATTAAATAATTTAAAAGTAGAACAAGAGGATTCCTTTTAAACTGTCAGCTTATCAAATAATACACAAAATGGTAATTACTCTTAAAACAGTTATCTTGAGAACACGTTTAAAATTAATTTAGTTATTAATTATTAGGCCTAGAACTCATTACAACAGATACGATGTTTTGATTGATCGCACAATATTTTCAACATTGCTCAACAGATAAAGCAGACCGATTTGTTAACTAATAAGAATTCGAAAGGTATGGAGTTTCCAGTCATAAAATAACAGTAATCTTACTGATTTAAATAAATAAATAAATATATATATAATATGTCGAATTCCTTTACTTCAACGATATTCTTTATGTTTATAGGCTATCTCATCTCGTGGATTTTACCCATCTTCTTGGTTTATAATCCTGTAGTGTTTCAGACAGACCGTTGTTTTATAATATGCTCGTCTTAGTGATAGAATCCAGTCCTGGGCTTATAAAATATATGCACGTGGTAAAGAAAGCAGTTCCAATTCTCGACAGCATTGTCACGTGAAACAGTTTATTACATCACCGTCAGACACACTGTTCTTTTTTGTCAATATTGTTTAATGTGACACTTAAATCGTGAACAAATATGTACTGTAATATAAAGGTCTATTCAGTGAATTACGTTAACGTTCTTTGTCGTGTATTTCGATAAATAATGTAATAAAATTATGGAAATTGACTGCTTTCTCTATATCGGAAGAAAGAAAAATAAATGAACGCCAACTGTCATTTCAATCATGCTTTACTGCCAGGCCAGCTGCTTTGCCGAAGATCTGTTCTCGCTACCTAGGAGTCAGAAAGGTTTTTTTCGTTAAATATTAATAGTATTAAAAATATTTCATGTAAAAATTGTAGAGGTTAATCAGTTAAGTTTGTATGTGTCATGTACATACGTTTTATCTCTTTATGAGATAACAGATAAGATCGATTTGAACTTTGTGTGAAATTGTATTGGATCGGTACGAATGAAGGTTCAGTGCAATCCACCCACCAACAACCAGTTTGTTTGGAATCCGATCTGTAGTTTCGGAGATGAAACGTTTGGTCGTACAAAAGAAAACATCGCTATTATGTGTTAATTTGTATGCATTTAATGCAGATAATGCGTAAAAATATGCTTCCTGACGGTCTCATTATATATAAGGCCCAAATGAAAGCATACGTCGTTTGTAAGTTCTTTCTAGAACGTCTTGTTTTACAACACGCTACAGATCTTCAGCCCCTGTCGTAAAGTTTAAAGACGGTGGTGTGTTACTATTATTATGATGCCAGTAAAATGCCTGTCAAGAATGATGGGAGAATTTAAAGTAGTAAACACACAGAGTCATAAAATATTCCGTGCGGCCCAAAACCCCTTTTCAGAAAATGACGATTAATCAAGCGACCGAGTTACCAACTATTATTATCACGTTTGATTTTATTCCGACATTATCTACGAACCTTCTAACTGGCTCCGAGAAGCAAGTGGAGGTCTCCGACGTGCGGACGGAGGTACAGAAGAGAGAAATAGTCCTTGCGTCTCCGTTTAACCGTGGATGCAATAATCCCAGAGGCGAGAAGGGAAACCGGTGGATTAGTCGTAGCTTGACTTGGGATTAATACAGAGTGGGGTAGGTGAGACGACTTGGCTGGCGTGTTGGGAATTGCTAGCACTTGGGGGAATAATATGCAATGACATTTCAAACATCTTATATTGTCCGGACCGAATCTCTTGTTCGTCAACCCGAACACAATTCTCTGTGAAAGTGAAAGAAAGCAAATACAGAAAAGAGAAAGATGGCGATGGAGTGCAATTGATAATTCGTTTGTTGACGACGCTTTATCGCATACGCTGTTTATTTAACGTTGGCGGTAGGGTGGATTGTGAAATGTATTGGAAAGGCTATGTGAAGAAGTGATCGTGGCTTATTTTGAGGAAAGATCTTATATTTTCCTGAAACGATTAAGAAAAACCACGAACAACTTGATCCGGGAAAATCAGTCTATATGTCAAGCTTCGAACCTGGGACCTCTCGAATACGATGAATAAATATTACCGGCAACATTTGAAGAGGAAGGGAGAGGTGAAAAGAAATACAGAAAAAGAGAAAGAACAAAAAGATATAGAAAAAAACTAAGAAAGAATGAGAAAGAAAGAATGAGCGCTAAACAAGAGAGAAAAACATAAATATGTGGGGAGGGAAAGTACAGTAACTGAGAAAGGCTAGGAAATTGGTTTTGTATGGCGTTACAGTCTCGCCAATGGATCTTTTGGAGCAGTAGTCGCTGATTTTTCCGTACGTACGTTAATTGAAAGTAGCGGATAAATAAAACCAAATGCCGAAGTTGGCAAAACTGGATGTAAATGATATTCGCCGTTGATCAGATATTTCTATACAACCGTTTAAAGTCGTGGATGTCGATCAAGGGGGGGGGGGGGGGCGGGG
>NW_019060275.1:281030-308628 GCF_000696155.1 Zootermopsis nevadensis | reverse complement strand
ACTCATCTGAGAAATGTAGACGGGAGGTTGATATGAAAACCGATCTTAAGAAAACTGGGTTTGAAGTGGATTTGTCTGGCACAAGACAGGGACTGATGAAGTGCTCTTGTGGACACGGTAATGAATATTCTGGCTCCATAAATGACGTGGACTTTCTCGATTAACTGAGCGATTATTAGCTCCTCAAGAACGGCCGTTCTCCATGGAATTGGTGGTAAATACATGCAGGGATTGGCGTAGAAGTTCTACTGAGTCTGTAGGCTCGACTGACTTTAAGTGGGTCTACAGGACTGTTACTCATCTATTCAAGACGTTTCATCATTGAAGCCAAGAGAAAGTCACCAAAGTCTATCTTGAGACAGTTAAGCATAGCCGTGACTCCATAGGCTGTTTGGTTCTAAGACGCATTTTCCTATTATCCATTTGCCTTCGCCTTGGACCCCTAGACGGTCTCCTGCTTCGAGATTTTTCAAGCAGTGTCTGTGTGCATTTTGATTTGTGTCCATCTAATCCTTGTTGACGTCTTGTCGTAATAATGTGACGAAGTTCACAAATTACAAAACTTTTCATTATATAATTTTTGTTACTTGTAGAGTGCATCTTCGGCCTTTCGCTGCATTCAGATTGTTATTACCACAAAACTAAGAAACACTGTGGTCTCAAAACCCAAAGGTTTAGCACCGTTAATATAGCATCCTGCCCTCGATTGTGCTTTGTGTACAAACCATAGATCTCATTCATAATACGTGTCCTTTTGTAAGTGTGCACTACACGGACAAAATAATCCTTTTATCACACCGGTGAAAGACGTCGAATCTATATTTCAGGTGCAAGAGTTTCGGCACAGCGAAGAGAGGAGAGGTTTGCCGAATTCCTGGATGCTCTGTCTCTCCTGCAGCCCCCGGCACACCCACCCCCATTCGTCTCCCCCAGTTCCAAGGGGATACGTTCAGGCAGTTCGTCAACTACGTTTACACAGGGAAGGTAGTAGAGACCTCTGACGGTTTTCGTTTTTCAAAGTGTTTTCCGACTGTAGCAGGCGTCACCAAATCGTATATTTCAAGGCCACGGAAGGAATTTACTCTCCTCATCATTTATCTGTGCTACGCTACGAGTTCTGTACTGTCTTCACTCGCTTGGGCTCCGCTGTTCTTGGTGGAACGTTGTACGATTTGCTGAGTGTCTGTGTGCATTTTGATTTGTGTCCATCTAATCCTTGTTGACGTCTTGTCGTAATAATGTGACGAAGTTCACAAATTACAAAACTTTTCATTATATAATTTTTGTTACTTGTAGAGTGCATCTTCGGCCTTTCGCTGCATTCAGATTGTTATTACCACAAAACTAAGAAACACTGTGGTCTCAAAACCCAAAGGTTTAGCACCGTTAATATAGCATCCTGCCCTCGATTGTGCTTTGTGTACAAACCATAGATCTCATTCATAATACGTGTCCTTTTGTAAGTGTGCACTACACGGACAAAATAATCCTTTTATCACACCGGTGAAAGACGTCGAATCTATATTTCAGGTGCAAGAGTTTCGGCACAGCGAAGAGAGGAGAGGTTTGCCGAATTCCTGGATGCTCTGTCTCTCCTGCAGCCCCCGGCACACCCACCCCCATTCGTCTCCCCCAGTTCCAAGGGGATACGTTCAGGCAGTTCGTCAACTACGTTTACACAGGGAAGGTAGTAGAGACCTCTGACGGTTTTCGTTTTTCAAAGTGTTTTCCGACTGTAGCAGGCGTCACCAAATCGTATATTTCAAGGCCACGGAAGGAATTTACTCTCCTCATCATTTATCTGTGCTACGCTACGAGTTCTGTACTGTCTTCACTCGCTTGGGCTCCGCTGTTCTTGGTGGAACGTTGTACGATTTGCTGTGACCTTGAAGAATGCAATTTGGTGACGGACACTTTTATTCAGTAACATGAAAGATCTGTCCCTGGTTCCTTCGTCTAGAATTATGCGATTTTCCCCTGTTGTGTTGTCAGATCATACTACAGGACAGTGGAGTGTTTGAGATGTTTAATCTCGCCCAAGAACTCGGTGTGGAGGAGTTGCGAGCCGCGTGTGAAGACCACGTCACCTCTGCATTGTCCATCCTCAATGCCTGCACTTTACTGGCCGCCGCAATGGATATTCAGGACCGTGCAATCGGTAAATACCACATTTTGTTATAACTTTACGAAATACGGGTCAGTATCTGCGCACAATATTTTGTCCGCCAGAACTAGACTTTGTTCCCTGTTTGTATTGGTGTAGACCTCTAATCCGTGACAGAATATAGAAAATATTAGGGAGTTCTGGAACATTGCTTCAAAATCTACCACAAACGCGTCCTGACCCATTCCTCCCACTTCGTATTTCCCCTCTCACATCTTATTTCGCGCTATATACCACGCCAACTGAGACGCGATCACAAGCTAAAGGAGTGAATGGTTAGCGAAACATTGTGTTTTACTTCATCAGCATGCTAGCAACAGCTTGCTACTGTCGCATTCATAAACATGGCAGCATCCAGTTGTAAATCAAATTTAGTGTGTTCCAAAACATAAAAGGAACTTTGATCACGAAACGCTTCTGAAAAAAAAAATTAAATTACAGTATTTTAAGCAAACTTGGCTGCTGTTGACGTTTGTTATAGAAGGAAGCCCAGTGGCAGAAATACATACATTTTACTTAGGAAAACTGATCTGGTCACAGAAAACAGGATAATAATAGAATTGATCAGAAATGGAAGGAGTTAATCTGGTCCAAGTGTGGCTGGTTCATGTGAACATGGCTTTGAAACTTCGGGTTCCATAAGACGTGGTGAATTTATTGGCCTGTACAGAGCTACTAACGGACTGTACTCGTCTTTGTTGGGGTATTACGATGTACTTTCCAGAACTGACAACAGGTTCTGTCTGATTTCAAGGATACAATCAGTTTCATTACTGTGTTACTAGGTGGCAATATATCATTGCCTATTGTAATGTTATCAGCAACATGTTTGCTCACAAAATTTCAATGTAGTTTCTAGTAATGACACCAGTGACGCTATGTGTCTGATTTTATGAATGAACTCATAGTTCTATCGCTCTTCTACTAGGTGGTGTTATTGCATAGCCTTTTGTTGCAATGTCGCCAACAACATTTAATTATATTGTAAAAAGTCTGTAATTTCTGTATACAGCATTCATATAATTAATAAACGATATTAGACTACAATAATAATAATTGGTACCGGACATTATATTTAAAATAAAAGTTAAGGTGAATGAAAATTTGTTATATTGGCATTGCGTTTATTCGCCATTTTGAAAGGACGCCGGAAGAAGCTGATGTGTAGTAGAGGTTATCTGTAATCGAAGGTTGCGTTAACGTTGAAAAGAACTGCTTCAAATTGCAATCCAGAGCAAAAGAGAAAAGCGAGATGGCGTACAAAGGACCGCAGAAAGTTCAAAAGGTGATGGTACAACCTATCAACCTCATCTTCAGATATCTACAGACCAGATCACGCGTTCAAGTTTGGTTGTATGAGAACGTGAATCTTCGCCTGGAGGGTCACATTGTTGGTTTCGACGAATACATGAACTTGGTACTGGATGATGCTGAAGAATTTCACATGAGGACAAAAAACAGGAAGACTTTAGGTCGGCTGATGCTGAAGGGTGACAATATTACACTCATCCAGAATGTCAATCCTCAAGCAATGACTTCCACGTGAATGTAGTGAAGAGTGGAACTTTCATTCAAGTCCAGTGGTGTGAAAGAGTATGCAATGATTTAGGCTATATCCATATTAATTTTATTGACGTAAACATTTTGGCTCCGATAGTGTTTGTTTTACTCTGTATAATTTTTGGTAGCAAGTGGTGACAAAGAACTTTGTTGAGAATGCGGTGTTTCTGTAAATGCCTTGCCACGAGGATAATATTCTGTTGTGATTGTGTTTTTGAAATGTCATCATTTGTTCTGCCCTGAAATATTGTACAAGGAGATTTCCACAGGTCACAAAATTCCATACCATATAAATATTTTATAACAGGAATTGAGTTACAACTTTATTTGATATTTCACAGACTATAAATAAGTGCCCCATGCCAACTTAATCATTTCATTGAATTTTCGTGTATGTGGGTTGTCTTTCCATTTTATAGTACATGGCTTTATAGAATTTTTATTTACAATAACAGTTATATTTGGTAAATTATAATGGTTTGTGTGTGATTTCAGTGACAGGTTATAATGGTATTTGGTCTGTTAACCTGTATTAAAAAATACAGTTTCATGTTTTGATGCTTGTTTGTTCTGTATTTAAATGTGAGGAGATCTCATAGAAATGTACAATTAACATGACATGTAGCATAGCTTGTCTTCCTCTGCATTCTTCTGTAACAGCATTCTTTTGGAGAGGTGGAATGTGTGCAGGAATGTGATGTTTAGCAATAAATTAGCCTCCCCAGTATACCAGTCTGATATACAGGAGTGGCTGGACAGTGATTTTTCACTTTGTCAGTTATAATGGTTATGTGATATATGTATTTCTGAAATGAAAGTAACGCTGGTTGTTACATTCTGTTGTCTGACATACATGAAGTAATTAATGTAATTTACAAATTATTATTATTTTGAGGTAAGGAACATATAGCTGTTCATTAAACATTGATCTTTTGTACCAAGTGTTGAATTAAGTTTTGTACACCAGTTAGCGACATGTAAAGAATTTGATCAGAATGATGCCTCAAAACAAATTTTAGTTTTCTGTACTAAAGTTAGGTTAAATTTTGGGATCGAGTAGTAATTATGGTTCAAAAGTAATGTTTCTCTACTTCTGTGTAATGCAACAAGGATACAAGGTATTTTTTATTTATCATATTTATTTTTGATGTACTAATTCAGTCTGAGTCAACCTCTGTTTGATGGACCCCACAGATGGAAAATGTTTTGTCTTTATAGTCTCCACTTCAGACAACTTTGAAACAAGCATTGAAAGTACATGAAGTTGGCATAGTGCATCCCACTCCTATGCTCCTATGGCTCTCAGATGTCCCCTTCCTGTGAAATATACCCATGTTATCTTCTGCATTGTTACTGACTGAATGTAGATTGTTGATAACAGGTATTAAAGGGGTTTCAGAAGGCTGAACTAGAATAATTAATTTAATTTAAAGTAAAAGTGTGGTTTATGGTGATGCCTTCCTTCATTGCTTTGATGAAAAGAAATTTTTATAAAGTAATCACGCTACAGCTGCTTCTGATGGTCATAGGTAAAGCAAACTGTGCAGGGAAGGGTTGGTTAGCATAATACTAAACACGTGTAATGAACATGAGAAGCCAACAATGAATGAACACAATATAAATAAAATGTTGGTAACAGAAGGTCTTCGGTAGATTGCAGAAGGCAGACTTTCAACAGTTGACCCTTTCTGGAGGGTAAAGACTTTTTAGATATTTTTAGGAAATAAAGCCATGCTGTAATTTAGGCAGGCAGATGCTGCTTGGAGATCTGGGTGCAGTGCTGTATGACTTCAGGTAAGATGTGTGGTGGACAAAGTGCCACTGGAGTTGGTATATCTCCATATTATTTGATTTTCTCCTAATCACCATTTTACCATTGCTCCATACTCTCTTATCACTGACTCACAGGTGTGTGATAGCCATTGACCAAGCAGCACATTATGGTACCCTCAATTCTATGATAAGTGCTTCAGCTCTAACCTGACACTTGACTGGTCTTTGAAGAAAGGTGGTATGTAGATTTTTGAACTAGTAGATCCATGGATAACATGGGAAAAACAGTAAAGAATTTGAGAACATTACATTTGGAAAATGCCATTCAGTCCAAAATAGAAAATATTATTTTATCTATTGTTTTATGTGGGAAGTATATAGACTGAAGGTGTTTTAAGCAAAATGTTGATAAGGATATATGGGTGTAAGAAAATTTAAAGTAAAAGGGGGACACAGGAATGTGTGCCAAATGTTAAGAGTGATGACATCAAGGTGAATGAGATGGTGGGACACAGCATGCATGGGGTAATGAAAAATGCCTTATAAACTTGAACATATACAGTATGTTCAATATTAACACTAATATAGAGTACTGTACCTCAGTTCTTTACCATCACCACAAAGGATCACTACATTCTTAAACTAAGGGACATTGGTAAATAAGCATCCCTCATGTATGCATAGCAAATCAATATGAAAATATTTTCACTTTAACTCAATAAATTGAGCGCAAGTGTGAAGGTAATGGTAACAAAAATCTAACAGTTATTTCAAATTGGTATGATGCTCATTGGATAGAAGAGTTTTGAGACACAACAAGTACCACTTGTCTATTTTTCTAGAAATTTTTGATTATTGTTTTCCTTAAGTCATTTTCACATTTGTGGGTTGACTTTTGCACAGGAGTCTCCAGCTGTTCCTGTCTATATCTTATGTTACACATTTTTCTTTATGCATAAATGTAAGATGACCCTGTGTTTTCTGAATACAAATAAAATTAAAAGAATGGTATAGTAAATGTGATAGTATATTAATTTATCATGTATAATCTATTGTTAACCTGCATGTTTGTTTGCTTGCTTCAAAATCTGAAGGGCAATACTGATAATACCAGAGCTCACCATTGCACACTATTCTGAACTAGTTTATTCCACTTCCCATCCTTACAACCTATTTTTGTAAACATATGAAAATTTATTATTTCCATTTGAATTTTATAGAACTTTGAAATAAATAAATACTCAAACAAATGATGGTACAAAGTAGCAGAAGGTGGAATGACACAAAAAAGGCAACGTCTTCTCATCTGATAAAATCATAGCCTTGTTGAAAATTAAGTGATTTTAATAACTGTGTCAGGTATGTATTGTTTAGCAAGCATATATGTTTCAGGTGGGAAAGGAACCAAATCATTTGTGGATCGCTGTATTTCTTATGTTGGTGAGAATGCTATTGAGTGTGTCAAGACAAACTCTTTCCTGAATCTTCCCAAAGATGCACTTGTGAAGCTGATCTCTTCAGATTGTGTATGTTTGAAGTTTTACTTTTTCTCTTTACATTTTCACACAGAAATAATGTGACGTTTGCCTCCATTTTGGGGGAAGATGGAGAAAGCGAGCATGATGTAAAATTGCATAACTTTGTTTTGCTGCTTGTAATATGTTATCTCTTACTTACTGAGGAATATGACAATCTTATTTTAAGTTCATTTTCAGCCTTCTGGAATAATCTGGTGTGGAAATTGTTGTCAGTCCTTCTCAATGGCTGCTCTTGGATTATAATTTCAAAATTCATATACAAAGTGTATGACTGTGTACACTTCTGTAAACAACACTGTTCTTCAAACAAAATAACAGAAGGTCTGTTCCTACTTCTGACATGGGTACAGCAAAACTCAACAGGTCAACAGACAGCATGCTACTGATACATTGTTGCCAATCACTTCAACAGACTACTGTAGTGTACTTTATAGTAATATGCATGCTCAAATGGTCATTAAAGTTACAGACAGACACTCTGCTTAGTTCTTGTAACATATTTCATTGTTAACTAACTTTTATTTTAATATGATTGAAATTGTGAGATTTTTTATGAAAACTTCTTATTTCTGGTATATTCTTATCGTGCTTTTAAACTATGACGCTTCTCAACCTTTCTGAATTTGACACATTTTAAAACGACTTTCTTTCACTCATAATCACTTGATTAATTTACCTACAAAGTTCTGCAGACTCTTCTTGAATCACTCTGTACATGCAGAAAAAGTGATGAACAAGGGTAATGGATTCAAATAATTCCTCCAATTGTTAAATCATTCTAAAATAAGGAAGTGAGTTGGCCATTGAGTGACCAGAAACTTAGGAGTGTAGTTGATGAGTGCTGATAAAACTTGTATTCCTTCCTTCTGTACATTTTTCAAAGTGATGGGAACTTGAATATGGTAATTTACCAGTACAGTAATTATAGCTCATCATATCTGTTTTAAACTATATTTTTTCCTAATTGTAGTATGCCTTTTCAATCTTTTAATTATTTAAAAATTACCGGATTGCCTAAAATATTTTATTGTAGGAGAGAAAGAAGGTACAGTACATATAAACTTTATGAATTTTTGTTGACATTTTGGTTTGTATATCATGCTGCTACAGTTGGCTTTAGAAGAGGAAGATGTGTGGAGGGCAGTCCTCAGTTGGGCTAAGTACCAGGCTGGTGTCACTCAGCCCACAGCCCACTGGGCAGAAGAGGAACGGGTTCGGGTGTGTCAGAATCTTGCTGGAGTCATCAACCATGTGCGATTGTTACTCATAGGTGTGTGAAGTAATGTTACTTGAATGCTTTATGGTCCGATGACACTTCTGTGTCAGACCTTTGCTGTGCATTACAAGAAGACCACATCTTCAGAAAGTGCTGGATTTTAATGCAATTTTTGCATGTCAAATTTTGTTAGTCCTTGCCTGCTTGGTGTGATGTCTCCTTGGGTTGCAGATGGATTTTCTGTGGTATATTTATTCTAGTAAGTACCTTAGGGGAGTTGCATGAAATTGTTTAATCCTAATTGAAAGCCATTTTATGATAGTGTGAAACATTGTCAAACTCAAATGCAGAGATTGGCTCCTTGACTACAAATGTATGAAAATTAAACTCTAGTTATGTATTTATGATGAAAACAGATGTAACAGTTAAACCTCTGAATTTACCGAGATTTTAATCTTCTAGACAGTCAAGTGTTTGCTGAAGAAGTTGAACCAACAGGAGCAGTGCCTATGGAGCTCTCTCTGGAACGTTATCGCTATGCAGCTCTGCCCAACAAATTCCGTGAGAATTCAGAAGACAAACGATTACAGCCCCGTGTCTCCCTCAAACTATTTCCTGGTTCTCAGATACTTGTGCAGGTAATGACTAAATGTGTCATTTATCAGAATAAAAAATAAATAGACTGAAAGTTCTATTAATGGAGTTTTGAGATACCAAATTTGTCAAGTTTATTTTGTGGTGGTTTTAATAAACATTGTGTTTCTATTTCAGTTTGTATGGCATTACTTCAAAACAATGGATAGTGTCCAATATAGTATTCATATAATAATCGAACTACTGATACACTTTGGAAAATAAATTTTGTTCTTAAATTCCAGGAGAAGACTTGTTATCAGCGTGTTCTGAACACTTGGTATGGGAGTTCAAAACAGGTTTGGCGGCTGGTGTACCGAGCATCAAGTCATGGTTATTCTGCTGAATCATTTCACAGATATTGTGATGGAGTAGCCCCTACATATGTAATAGCAATGGTTAGTATTTTGGGGTTATTTAATGATGCTTCTTCAACTGCATAGATTACACAGCGTCAAATGGTAGCATTGTTGAAGGAAATGGTTTATTTTAGGCTTGGTGGGACTGAAGAAAATGCTGAGAAACCTCAGTCAGATTAGCCAATCTCTGGGGCAAAATTCAAACCCATACCTTCCTGGATACAAAACAGGAGTGCCAATCACCCAAGTATGATTTGTGGTTTATTGGTTAATATTAAGCCTCATCTGAAATATTTTCTGATATGAAATGCAGAATTGAGGTTATTATGATGAAATGTGTTTACATAGTGCTATGTGGATCATAATCAATTCCAATATTGTCTAATCACTTATTTCATATACATCTGGAAAGATTTCATTAAAGTGTGATTTAAGTTAAAGGGTCTCATATCAATGGAATTCAGATATTGTGGATCAAGGAAGCATTAAAAAAAATTACTCTTTGCAAATATAATTATGCATGAGAGGAAGGGTATTTTAAAGAAATAGATTTTGAAAATATGGACTGGGTTGTAGTGGTCCAGGTTAGGTTCCAGTAGTTGGCATTTATGTCCTCCTTTTCTCCGTGCAGCTGCCTAGAAAAAACCGATGAAGTATGAAACTTTTCTAGAGGTAAATACAATTTTTATAGATCTGATTTAGTGTGTACAGTGATCTGTTTCAGTATTTTGTAGTAAATTCCATCATTTCAGGGAGCCCGAGGTGAGATCTGTGGAGGATTCAGTGATGTGCCTTGGGGAAAGACGAATACTAAGGGACACTACATTCCATCAGAGAAGGCCTTCTTGTTTACTCTGAGTAATAATCAGGACATGCCTCCTACCAAATATGACATTGTGAAGAAAATGTTTGCTATATGCTATCATCCTGAGTAAGTTTCCAGAATGTTCACATCACTGTCTTGATAGTTGATGATCTCAGCTTGATCAATAAAGAAACTTCCCTTTTCCTTTGCATCCTACCAATAGTACCAAGGACTCTTCTCACAAGAGTAAAAGGGCCTGGGTGTGAAACTGAATACTAATTCCCATCTAATACTGCTGTATGTCTTTATGGTATTATGCTTGAATTCAAGAAGAGTATTAATCTTTGAGATTCACCTGATCAGATGTGTTAACCTATCTTTCGCAGCTGTGGACCAATATTTGGAGCAGGAGCTGATCTGCTAATAGCAAGCAATTGCAACACCAACATGGACAGCTACTCGAATCTACCCCACTCATATGATGGGGAAAATGCCTCGTGCAGCATCCTGATGGGAGATTATAACTTCTCTGTTGTTGACTATGAAGTGTTCACACCTGTGGGTGGTAAATAGGAGATGGTGCTTTGTAGGGGACAGCTGAAGTCTTAAAGCATTGACAGTGTTCAGCATGGTGTACCAGGTTGATTCAATGGTATTTCAGAGACACTGCCATGATTATAATCAAAATGAAGGGACTGTGGTAGATCTTTCTTGTAATTTTCTATTTTTTATTTTGCATGTTTTTGTTTTAATTTGAGTAACACATAGAAATTACATATCTGTAGCTTGTAGAGACTAAATAAGGGTGCTAAATATTACAATGTATTTTTAGCTTACTCTCTAAACACATGGAAAATGGTAACATATCAATAAAAATATATTTTCAGTGTTTTCTTTAAACTGATCTGTATTCAGCAGAACATCCAATGAAGGCCCAATACCTCAGCTTAGCAGTTAGCACTGGAGCTTATAGACTGGCTGACATGATTGATATTTTTATGTAGTTTTCCTAAGCCCCTTCAAATAAAATGCTTGAGACTTTAAAAAAACCATGGTTGTTTTCTTTCACATCTTACACCATCTCATTATTTCTAATCACTCTCACATTCAACAGCATCTTAGCAGTTGACAAAGAATGATCAAATGAACTGAGAATTGTCAGCAGTTGTAGGAATGTAAGACTTGAGGTTCTCACAGCGGTGAGTATGAAGATATCCGTCTTCTGGGTTATTGCGCTGTGTAGTCTGGTCGATGTTAACCAACGTTTCAGAGGTCATACTGCCTCCGTCATCAGGGCGATGAATATGCCAATGGGGTGTGTGGGGCTAGGTTTATAGGCCCGGAAAGTGAAAGGTATAGCCTGCGCCGAGCCAATGGGAGCGCGTGGGCGAGTGTGGGAGTGGGAGGGGGAGGGAAAGTAAAGAGAGAAAGGGTGAGTTTGGTTGGATGTATCCGGGCCCTGAAAAGGGGCCATGTTAGTGGTCTGGTTGGTTCTGGTGGCGCACTCTTGCTCGCTCTCGGAGTCCTCGAAGTGTGTGAATAAGAGGCTTCCAGGACCGGCTCAGGTGAAGTCCATCTTCCCTGTTAAAGTTATCGGGATGTAGTTCGATCTTGATCTCTTTCCTGAGCATGAAATGACAAATGAAAATCACAAAAACACATCAGTCAGGATAGCTGCCCTCTGGGACAAGTTTTTGAACCCAAGACCATACAACTATGAAGCAGAAGCGCTAACCACTCGATTACCATCTTTAGTAAAGTAATGTTCTATAGCTGACATTTAAAAATAAGTTAAAACCAGTCAGATGATGATTCATCTGTAATATTATTTACCAGAATCAAAGACAGTGTACATCACTATCTCTACATTACGTCACACTTTGATTGATTGATTGATTGATTGATTTTGGATAACATCTGTACAGTCTGATAAGTCTTGTGCATTCAGTATCAAATTCAATGTATATGTAAATTCTTTATTTTCCTGTTACGTTCATTTGAAAAGATCTGAGGTGATGAGAAATAATTGTGTCCAGCATCCTTCACTTATTTTGCCAATTTGTGCTCTGTTCTGTTTGGTGTCTACAACAGTACTCCCACCTTGGTTCTCTAGGTAAACTGTCATGACATATTATGTATAACATATGATATAAAGTTTCATTCCATATATTTCTTGCTTTTTCAGATATGTTGCTGAAAAAATATATTGTTTATGGCCAGATTTTGTGTATGGTGGTAAAATGTGGACTGGAGTTTCTTGAGGTATTCAGAAAAGCTTGTAATCCTCCACAAATTGACATCATCCTGTGTTCTATTGTTTTGATTTTAATTATTTTCTGTGGTAATGTATGATATATTGGAAAGTATTTGGAAGGAAGTGGTTGCAGCCTGTTTCAAGATACTTTTACAGCATTTGCCTCATACAACTACGGAACAAACCAAAAAATCTCAGTCACAATATTAGCCCTTTGGACCCAGTGCAGCGGATCATTGATAATTTGTCATTCCACCTCACTACTCACAGACATGATGTGTTTGATATTACGAAGTGTTCAAAGTAAAAAGTAAGAGTATGCTCTCGTCTCACATGATATGGTACATTATATCTGCTCTGTAGATAATAAATTTTCGCCCTGCCATTCTTTTCTAAATATGCGAAAAGATGGATATCCCATGTGAAGGGGATGGATTAGATTGGATTTGGTTGTGATAGGCATGAGCAGAGCTACGTAATAGCGTTATAATCATTCTACTTCTGTAATTCAGTCAGCCCTCTGGTTGGGTTTTCCGGGTGTTGAAAATGAAGCCTTGGACTCCACACCCTTAACTGCTCCCATTCTCAACCCTTCCCCTTATCAGCTTGTGGTTCCCACCCAAATGATTTAAGAGGGTGATTTTTTAATAAATTTCAAAAACCAATATCTAACGGTCGAACATAAATTACGGTAATTTATTTATACTGCGAATTCTTTTGATTTGTTTCATTGCATTTTAGGATGGTGTAAACGTGACTAGACTTTTCAAAATTTTAGTCCTAGTTTACCACCAACGACAAAATATAGGTAACCGCTGATCATTTTGATCAGGGGGACCATGGGTGTAAACAAATGGTGTGTGGCGTACGTTTAACGGAAAAGATTGTAAGTAACGTTTTCGTGTTTAACCATTTGTGTATGTGCCTGCCATTTTAACGAACCAATAAATTATTTTGTTTTAGTATGCAGCAAATTTAAAGATATTAAATATGGGCTGTATTTAAAATAACCCTGTTGAACATAACCTTACTTTGGGTATTATCCATGTTATTACCGTGGGGCAAAATGAAATTTAGTTTTGTAGCATTTTAAAGTATAAAATTACGAAAAAGTACATTAATTGCGAGTTAATGTAATACATTTATATATGCACTACGGTATTACAAGTTTTATGTGTTTGAGAAACTATTATAAACAAGAAACAGTCATGAAGAAATGGCAAATTTCTACGGAGACTTGGCAAATCAAGTTGGAAGTGATGGCGAATCCCAAATATCCGATGTGGATCCTACACAACTGGCCAAGATGGTGCAGGTTAGATTAATGTCTGTCATAAATGCTTATCAAATATACAGGAAATGTATTAATATAAATATATGTGTTAATGATAAAGAATATTAATTAGTAATCAAGATATCTGGCAGACAACAAACACTGACTTTTGTCCCTTTTGAATTAAGGTAGGGTACATTTACCTGTCATACAGTATGATGTATGCTTTAAGTTGCATGTGGTGTTGGGGATAATGAATGGTGATGAAACAGGGAGGCTTGAGAAGACAAACTACCTTAATATGTAGTAGGAACACTTCTTGTTGAGAGGTATTTGTATGGGTAAGAGGTCTTTGTAGACCTTGCACATGGTAGCAAAGAGAAAAGTTTCTTCCCCTGCCAGGAATTGAACCCTAATTGTCCATTCTGTAGTCAGTTACTTCACTAACTCTCATAGTATTGTTAAAAGTTATGCTATACCATGAATAATTTTTGTTTTTTCAGGATGTTGATAATTTGGAGGATAGTCTCTTTGCTTCTTCTTTCAGTAAAAAACAAGAAAAGTCATCTTCTGCAAAAACTGCTGTTAAATCTGCTTTGAAGGTAAGTTAAATTTATCCTTTTCCCTGCCATTGATCCAGTGAAACATTTTGTTAGCCCTGCCATGATCTGAACAGTCTGATGCTCAGAGGCTTGATTTATGTTACATGAAATTTGAATTACAAAATGACATTACAGTATAAAATATTTGAGTTTGCACATTCTGCTTGTTTGGACACAAAGATCTCTATTATAATTGTTATTTAGTTATGAAGAAACAGTCTTGAAATTTTTGCATAGCCTATAGCACTAATTCTAGTATTAAGGGGGTAATTCCAAGAAATATTTACGTTCACCGGGTAGAATTATGCATTTTCTGTTTTATTCCAAAAGCACACTGAGACATTGAAGGAAGAGTTTGTAATATTTTATTTTGGTAGTGTAATTTATTAATTATCTTTACATCTGAGGTGATACCTTGAATGTCTGCAACATCGGTATAGTATCTTGCTGTAGGGGTTCTTGGATGTTGTCAATTGTTAGATAAAAATGTTAAAAGTTTTAAAAAAATACAATAAAGATATGTGTTTTGGTGGTTGGCTGTGTCTGCATCTTTCAGCATGGGAAAGGGGTTTCCTCCATTGGGTCTATCTTTATCAAGAGGCCTCTTGACAATGCCGTAATGAGCCATACAGCATCTGGGATGTTAGTATATAGACATATGTCGGCTGCATAAATTATGTTAACTTTCAGAGATTTAGTTTTCAAAGTAGTGTGATGTAATTTCAGTCTCCCTCATATGATGGAAGTACTGAGAGACTACAGAAGTCTCATGTGACATTTGATTCTCCAGACAAGTCATTTGGGAAATCTGTTAGTAAGAAGCCAATAAAGAAGAATATAGACTTTGGAGGTGAGTAGCAATAACATTCATCAAGCAAGCATACCATTAAGTATGTAATGATTAATGCATACTTTAATGCAGTACTACAGTGCCATAGAAACTACAGGTATTCTCCAATGTATGTGGCTTTGGGTTATACACTTTTATATACTGCACTTTCACTGATAAAGTTAAATGCAGCTGTCACTTTCGAGCTCCTGGTTTGAACTGCATGACTCATAGACAAGCACTACAGGGTTTTCTTTATATGAATCATGTATCACTTCATGAAAACAATGAAGGAAACTAACAGCTTACCTTTTTGTTCACTTCCAGCCTGGAACCAGGAAGTTACAGTTTAATTCAACCTTATCAGTGAATCCACCGTGTGTGGTTTTCAGTCTTAGCAAATACACTTATTTGAATGGTTCATTCTACATCATGTTCCTCATTGTGACTCATTTTGGAGGTCTGACATCTTGACTTCTCATGTCGAGGTTTGCGCACGTGCACATCAGTAGTGGCACATTAAGCATGATGGACAAACAGTTCTTTCTGTATCTTATTGGTCTTTATGTTGAACACATTTAAATGTAATGAATTCTAAGTTCAACTCTCTCAGCCTTTGATCCACAATCTCCTCCATAAACATTAAACCTTAATCTGAGGTTAATTAGTGATCTTCTGAAGTACTTTTGTGAGTGCTGATACTGCAGGAACTATACATGAGTGCTATCTGTTATCTGTTTAAGTGCAATCAGTGTGATTTAGATACAAATGTGTTCATGTATGTTGTGACAATTAGATCTTCAGAAGTAGCAAAATTTTCAACTTATGTTCATTGTTATTACTGATTTCATGTGAACACTCATTACCAAATTTTTTAAAAATATGTTTTCTCTGTACTTTTATATTGAAACATGTTTTTCATGAGATGTCCATCTGTTTGTCTGCCTGTAACATTTTAAGAATTGATACTGGGAATATTACTAACATTTGCCATCAAATTCTGATTTTGGTTAAAACCAGACAGCAGTAATGCTACGCTTTACATGAAGACCTACATGCCTTTCTGTGTGCAGAATTGACTGTGTGGGAAATTCTCTCATGTGGACACCACAAGGACATTGTTGCTGTTTGAGCCTTTATGTCAGTGACATCCTTCTGTTTGCAAGGACATGGACAGTAACCAAAATTTTGTGATGTTAAACACATTGACTGTGAAAACATGAGAAAAACATTTGGTGTAAATGTACATTTTCAGACTTATTTATAAAGGAATTCTATCATCTATGAGTAACACATGTCCGTATCACTGTATCAGGCCAAATTTTCTTGTAGGATTTATACTTTTCATACCTTACCTAATTTCTTGATTCTGGGCTTTGGCCCTTCTGGGACAGTCTTAACTGCAAGTATTTATGTTCGTTTTTAAACAGATTTTAATGCTGATGATCCTTTGGATGGTTTACTGTCAGACGAAGATGACTTTTATGATAAGAAAAAGAATACTGGTGTCTTTAAAAGTAATACAGCAGAATCTACTGGAAAACAGGAGTCAGGATATGACCCTTCAGAACCCAAGAAGAAGCAAAACAGATCCAAAGTGGTAGCAGAACTTTTTGGCCTGGAGGAAGAGAAGAAACAGCCACAGCAGTCTCAGAATGATGGGGACTCTTCAGCCAGCTGGTTGGGTTTGAAGGATTCCCTGCCTGCTGAGAACAAGACGCCAGAAGTAGCAAAATCATCCAGTAAAACACCAGAACATGGTATTGTACAACTGTATACATGAATAAAGTTATTAACATGTAATGAAACAAGAAATTCTTGTGGGTCTGTAGGTGTATGATGCTGTCTAATGATTCTTGAGTAGTTGGTGATGGTGATGACAATGACACGATGACATGTCACCTGGTCATTTTTAGTACTTATTTTCAGTATTAGGAAGATCAGCAACAAAGCAAGCCCCAGCTTCTAGGAAAGCAGGCAGTAGAAGTGGCGGTGATGATGATGGAGATCTTTTGGCAGGAATGGGTTTTGGAAGTGAGGTGCATGGTGCTGCAGGCAGACAGCCCAAATCCAAACTGGATGAGGTACTTGGTAAAAATGCACCTGGCAATGAAGGTTAGATTTATTATTGATGTTTCACATAATTCTAGTGAATAGAGTTGTTCTTACTTTATACTGTGTAACCCAAAATGTAACCTTTGCACTGCTACATATGCACGCATGTGTGTACTTTGGTGGTTTACACACTGCTGAATTATTTTCATTATTTGTTTAATTGTTGAATTGGGAATAAATTATCATCTGACTGTTCAGAAGATAGTAGAAGAACTGTGAGATTGGTTTTGACTCAAGATATGAACATAAAATGAATCTACACAGACTGTTCAGCAAGACTGTTGGAGACACACCACCTTTTGTTAATAATATTGTCTGAGTTCACTTCACTGCAGCAAGGGAGAGCTAGCTTCTCAGATGAAACTGAGTATAATTGATCATCGCTACAAACAGGTTAACACCGAGGGTTGAATGTTTGGTGTAACATGTAAATATGTATCATCTTTTCCTGTTTTTGTAACATAAAAATATTTGTAGTGTCCTACCAATAGATACTCTGAAGCTGACCATTTTCCTCCACCCTGTGTTGAAGTTAAGCAAGTGCTATACAGGCCTGTAGATATGGTGCCATATTTTTGTATTTCTGAGTTTTCTTAAGAAATTTATATTTATAAATTTTAGTAGCTGCACCTCCACTAACCATTTTGGATGATTTGTTGGGAAAGAAGAAATCATCTGGTGACAGGATGTCTGCAGGTGGAAATGCTCTGCACCCAACACAGGCAAGTTTTTGTCCAAATTGATGTGATCAGCTTTTGAATGTCTCTGTATAATCAAATTATATTATTTACATATGTTTTTGCATTGCCTAATAATTGCTTTCAACTATTGCCAAGTACACAGAATTAAAAGTTGATAACTGCATCCATAAGGTGGTTAATGGAAAATTCGCACTATTTCCATCAGTTTCTGAGATTTGGGACTGTCACATTAGTGTGGTGTTCTGGGTCGTGGTGCCATACAGTCATTGTTGTGTGTTGTCTGTGGTTACCTACATGACTATGTAGCGTCACAACCCAGAAGATCACATTTGACATACAGTAGACTTTTGCTTAACAGGCTTAAATGGGACCAAGTGGTAGTAAGTAATAAAAATGCAGTATCAAGTGGCTTTAACTCAGCATAACAGTGATTTATCAGTTAACAGATACACCGTACAGCGCCATTGGTTTTCTTTTATTTCCGTTTTTTT
This sequence comes from Zootermopsis nevadensis, assembly GCF_000696155.1. The sequence goes on along the minus strand of NW_019060275.1, from coordinate 290,315 downwards.
TTTAACTCAGTTTGTAAAAGATTGAAAACATAAATGGTGTTAATCACAGAACTTTCATAACAACATATGCTATGCTAGTTACCATCTGAAACAGTACAAATTATGGTATATTTGTGAAGAATTATTTAATCATGTTTGAAATTTGGGGATTAAGAAAAAGAGAGGCAGTTAAGTGTGAGAGCTGGTTAAAAGAGTGGCATTAAGGAAGAGTGCACTGTATTATCAACTTACTTTACTGACCACTTCTTTTGAGTCCCACACTCCTTGTCTGTAGTTTATAAGCATAAACTTGTTACTATGGTATAGCAGGAAACACCAATTCAGAGTTCCTTTACTTAGCACTGTTAGATGAATTACTGTAGGTACAGTGTCTTTTTCAGACAGTAAAACAGAGTGGCACAGCTTCCTTCCAGCCTCTAATCTTTTCCCAATAACCATTCACTTGATGACAGTTCACATTGTGATTGCAGTGCGTGTAGCTGCACTGATATATTCAGATACAGAGATTGGGGAGTTATGGCCTTTAGTCATCCACTACTTGAGTCAGTTGTGCTTATAATCCTTTAAGAGGAAATATGAGTTGTTCATGAAAGCCGTGTAATATGTAGAATGCAGTTGGACTATTTTTGAAATTGTAGTTATTATCTGTTGCAGATCCACGAGCCTGCAAGTGGTGTGTCATTTGGAAATTATTCACCATCTGTGTCAGCTTCTGGTCGTCGCCCCACTTCCCGACGTAATTCAGGCACGGCCATTGTCCCGGATCCTTTGGGGATCTTGTCCACTGTACCATCTCCAAACAAAGAGAATCGCCATTTGTCTTCCAGCAATCTGGGTCATAAGACAGTTGACTGGCTTGGTGTTTCTGTTAGAGGGGCTCCTCCAGTTACAGTACGTACTTTATACAGCCAGATGGATTGCAGGGAAACTGTTCTATCTCAGTTAGGACTACCATTGTGTTATTGTGTCCTGTGTGAGTTGCTCTTGTACACCTGTTGTCATAATGATGCATCCTGATCTGTCAGTTTTTGTAGTTTTATTGATATTTATAGCAGTGTTTTGGGCACTTGTGAATATGGTAGTGAGCGTTTAGGTCCCATAAAAGGTAGGAATTTCTTAAGCAGTTGAATGAACAGTAGCATTTCAAGGACTGCGCTCAGTGGAGCTGGTTTCTTAATAATTTACACTCTTTATTTTAAGTACTGACTTGTAGATATGATGGACTCTTATACAGTCCATTGTGTCATATAAAGATGGCAAGTAGAGCAGGAATAATGTTGGTTTCAACTTTTCTGTAAATTTTTGTTGTCTACCTACTGACACATACCATTCAGTAGATTTATTTATGATTTGTTGATAGCTGCATGCAAGGCAGGTCAAGGTCAACAATATCAATTCTTAGTATGAATACATTTTAAATGGAAATAATTCAGTTACATTCAAAAATATAGTGGAACAATAGTAAAACTCCTGCATAATAGTATATTGGTGCCATGTTTCATGGTAATGAAAGGTTAATATTGTCCATCAGATCTCTAGCTACTCTGTCTTTTGACATCTGATTCTGGGGGCAGTGTTTACCTCTTTAGATGTTTAATTACCTATAATGAATGTTTTTTATAACAACAGTTTTCCGAGAGTTGTGAACTCTCATAGTAATGGATATCTACTGTACTGATTTCATTGTCAGTGCAGGCTAACCCAGATACCAGCACCAAGAAAGGACAGTTATGTTTTACTAATAGTGATAATACACTGGTGATGGTGTAAACTGTGCAAATATGAATGGAACTAAAAGTTCTGGTTAATTCCTCTGCACTCCAGCGATTCATTCAAGTATGTATTATGATTAACTAAATACATTTTAATGGTTATGCTAGCCTCATGTTAATTGTAATAGGAATATTTCCAGAATTTACTGTAATATTATCCTTCAGCCACCCAAATGGCTTCTTTATTCTTGTACCTAGCAGTAAATTAAGAATATATTTCGTTGGAAGGCTACCAATTCTGACTCCCCGGAGAGACGTCAGAGGATTTCTGGAGGTAACCAGCCGCTTCCTGTCTGGCTGAGAGGTGGAGGGACAGTTATGGCTGAACCACCACACACCCAGCCTGAACCAGCAATGTCAGTGTCAGGAAAAGCATTTGTAGTACCAGCTACAGCATCAGTGTCCTTATCACAACCCATGGGTTAGTTTATTCAGAGTTACAGTGCCAAAAGTGTTTTAAAAGTTGAGTGGTTCAGTTCCACTCAACCAGCAATGTTAAAAAAGGGTGTAGCTCATCAGCACAGCAGTTAACAATCTGGAAACTGTAGTGTTTTCTGTTGACAAACACTTAGAAGTGACAGTTAAATATGTAGCAAAAAGATGTCACAGTCTATATCCATGATAACATTTTTAATATGTACCATGGGAGGAGCATGTATAATTGTTGAACTTGTTAGACAGCCAGCTGTGCCTCACTCAAATACAGAGATTTGTTTTATGATCATGATCTTGTTAAATAAAACAAGAAATAAAGGAACAAGATTAATATTTTGTACTTATAATTTAGCAGTCGTCAGGTGCATTAATTTTGGTAATGTTTTTTGCAGTTTGTCATACAAATTGATAGTAAAGTAAAGTAAAGTTTGTCCCACTATACGCCATGTAGGCGTTTGGGGTGAGTGGAGGTATAGCTCCTCTCTTCCTTGACCTCAGCACTAGATGGGGGTGAGTGGTCAACATCACGCCCCGGCCGGCTTTACCCCCGGGAAAGGACCCCGGTACCCATTGTAGAGGAGGCTGGGTGGGCCCCAGAGCCGGTCTGGACGCAGAGGCTAGAGGAAAAATTCTCTGCCCCCGTTGGGGATCGAACCCCGGTCGTCCAGCCCATAGCTAGTCTCTCTTCCTTAACCTCGGCACTAGATGGGGGTGAGTGGTCAGCATCACGCCCCGGCCGGCTTTACCCCCGGGAAAGGACCCCGGTACCCAGTGTAGAGGAGGCTGGGTGGGCCCCAGAGCCGGTCTGGACGCAGAGGCTAGAGGAAAAATTCTCTGCCCCCGTTGGGGATCGAACCCCGGTCGTCCAGCCCATAGCTAGTCACTATACTGACTGAGCTATCCCGGCTCATTACAAATTGATAGTAGGCCTTGATATTAAATTATACAGTTGTTTTATTTTGTTAATAAACTCAGCCACTGGCATGGAAGTGCTGACTACAGGATCACAGATGGACCAACAGGTAGTGGCAGCACTGCAGCATCAGGAGATGCAACTGTTAACAGCATTGCATATGAAGCAGCATGAAGAGCGACTGTCTGCCCTTCAAGTGCGCCAGCAGGAAATTTTACAGCGCCAAGAACAGCAGCTGGAGGAGCTGATACGTCGACAAATTGAACGTCAAGAGCAGCTTGATGTGCACATGAGATCACAGCAGGAACGCATTGGTGCACACATACAGGTAGTGGGTGATGTTATGATTATGAAGTATTTTATGCAATGTTTTGTGGTCAGTGTATATGCAGAGTAGTGGCATGTTTAGGATTATATTTTAGCAGAAAGTTTTGAAAATTTATTACAAATTATACATTATTATGGATAGCTGAAGTTAGTTCAGTCAGTATATAGTGACTGGCTGTGGGCTGGATGGCTTGTGTTTCATTTTCAGTATGGACAGGAATGTCTTTCATCACAGTAGGATTTGAGGTTCTCATGGTGGTGAGTAAGAAGATGGATGTCTTCTGGGTTGTAGCGCTATGTAATCTGGTAGAAGGGTGATTGCCCTGATGGTGGAGGCAGCAAGTACCTGTGAAACATTGGTAAACTTCTACCAGACTACATGTTGCTACAACCAAAAGACAGCTAGCAATCATCTTTCATCCTTACCAAATTATCTCTCTGTTGTAACAAACCTGCTGTCCAGTGGATACTTCTGAATGATCCATCCTTTTTCTGCCATGAAATTTATGTTTTTAAATATTCGAGTGTTTTGGTACATGCCTATAACCATAACAGTAATGAAGTTTTCTTGTGTGATGAGCCAAGTCAATATGGAATAGAGTTGATAACAAGACAGAAACAGTTTCAGACGCATCAGAGTTTTATTCCATATCAACACAGACACGCTCTGAAGATTCATTTTGTTGGTCACTATTATAACTTAAAATGTTATTCATATCTACATTTTCTCCCGAGATATGTAAGAGTGCTGTAAAATTTCAGTTGCTGCTTGCACAGCCAGTTACGGATCCAGCGATTGCACCTACGGTTGTAACTCCATCTTCTGCAGTGAATAATGAGAGTCAGGTATTTCAGCTTTTGTGAATTGTTCTTTATAGGATTAAGTGAATAATTACTTTGGATATACATATGAAACTAAGGTTGCCACTTCAAAGGCTTTCCAAGTCTGAAGATTTCCCCTCGGTCTTCATCCAGAAAAGATTGTTGAAAAAGTGAGACTTTGGGCTGTCATAACAGTGAGTATGAAGATGGTTGTGTTCTGGTTTGTAGCATTGTGGAGTCTGGTAGAAGTTTACTGATATTTCAGAGGTGCTTACTGCCTTGATTGGGGTGATGGTTAAGGAGCACCGGACACCTCTGAATTGTCAGTAAACTTCTTCCATACTGCATAACACTACAACTCAGAAGACAGCTGTCTTCAGTGTTGAAAAACATTGCCTGTCATAATGTTGATTTGTTATCTGTCATATATGGGGCATATGAACACCACATATGCGAAACAAGAATTATTTTCAGAAACCTAGTACTGATGTGAAAATTCTGCTGCAGTATAAATATGTAAAGCTTAAAACTTAATGCGATCTGCTCATAAAACATAAGAGGCATCAAAATTATGTGATTTCCCAGTTGTTTTAAAATATAGTGAGAAATAAAACGGTTTCGTGCGTTTGTCGCAAAAGTTGGGAGATGTGTACTTGAAACCACTTAAAAAACATTTTTCTCATTCTGTTCAACTATGTAATTAAGTATCAACATTTATATTTAACAAGTTCTGGTTCAGAAATGTGCACTATAAGAATTCTGGCATGCTCACTCTGTTATTGCATCTGATTTTACAATTCTTGAATGTGTTTAGTAGCATGGGAGGTTATTAGTTCCATCAGAACATAATATGTCTGAATTGTGCCAGTGACATGTTCATATTCTATCTGAAGTGTGGCTGCATTATTGCAGGCTGCAGTGGAGCAAGTAAGAACTGAGAGCAGGCATCTTGAGTCAGTCCTGGAGAGCCTGAAGGCTAAACATTTGGAGGAGGTGCAACTTCTTGAAGAATCTTACAGGTATTGTACATTCACCAGCAGACAGCTACCCCGCAGCCATCACCACCACTTATTACCATGGCCACAAATAACCTCTACCATGAGTCAACATCACCATTTAACCACCTACCATTACGGACAACCCCCACTACAAAAACTTACAACCATAAATCACCACTACAACTACCATGAAATTACCACCAACTACAGCCACCACCAGCTACACTACATACCATCATCCACAACCATCACCACCTATGACAGCCATCGTAAATAAGCATCAGCACTTATTGCCACCCTCACCATAACCCAACAACATTTACCACTACAAGCCAGTACCATCCTATGTACAATGATGATAATATGATTATGGTTTACAGTCGACAAATTGCAATGCTGGAAAGTACTTCTAAGAGACAGGAGCAGCGACTGCGTGCTGAAAATGAGTGCTTAGAGAAGGAGTACCAGGCCAAGATCATAAGAATACAGGTACATTTTAATCAGCTGTCAGGTTGGGTTAGGTTAGGTTTAATGTGTGTACTGTCCACAAATAAAACTATAGTAGTGGAGACTAGCTTTATTCACCTTTATTGCCCTTCTCCATCATGCATTTACCCATTTCATCAGACTATATATTAATTCTAAGGAGAATCTATCCAACCTCATTAGCAGTCCTCTACAGCTTATCTGAAAACATGTCAGCAATACAGAAGTTCTAGCAATCTGCCTGAAGTCAACAATATCTGCTTTACAATATTGTAGTATAATTATTTAGTTCTTGTACTTTTTTAATAAAATAATTTTCATTGATTTTATACCAACTGATCCAATAGCAGTGCCTGTTTGAAATAATCCTCCCATCTTCGTCTAGGTCTCCCCAGCGGTCTCTTCCCTTCAGGTTTCCCAACCAGTACCCGGTGCACACCTCTTGTCCCATCCATGCGCGCTACATGTCCCGCCCATCTCACTCTTCTCGACTTAATCACCCTCACAATACTGGGGGAGCAGTACAGATTTTTAAGCTCGTCATTGTGCAGTTTTCTCCACGCCCCATCGTCTTCCCTCTTAGGCCCAAATATCCTCCTCAACACCCGATTCTCAAACACCTGCAATCTGTGTTCCTCCCTCTGAGTGAGAGACCATGTTTCGCACCCATACAAAACAACAGGCAAGATTATTGTTTTGTATACTTTAATTTTCAGGTTCTTAGAAATCAGACGGGAAGACAAAATATTTTGGACTGAGAAGTAGCAAGCATTTCCGGAATTTAGTCTCCTCCTAACTTCCTCACAAGTATCATTTTGATTTGTTATTGTTGTTCCCAAATATTTGAACTTTGTAACCCTTTCAAAGGATTTATTAGCTACCCTAAGATAATTTTGCCCGCCTGTCTTCTGATGACGAGATACTAACATGTACTTAGTTTTTTCTGAATTTACTTCCAGCCCCACTTGTCTACCAGCCTCTAGTAAAACTTCTGCGTTCCTCTTTATTGTATTTATATCGTCCCCCAATAAATTAACATCATCAGCATATGCCAATAGCTGATGTGTCCCGTTCAATTGCAAACCCTCCTGCCTACCTTGGACCTTCCTGATGGCGTATTCTAGCGCAAAGTTAAAGAGCAAGGGAGACAAAGCATCTCCTTGTTTTAGACCGTTCTTGATGAGGAATGTCTCAGATACATATTTACCTACTCGAATTTTGCTGCAGGTTTCATTTAAGCACATTTTTATTAGACCCACTAGCTTCTTTGGTATACCAAATTCAATAAGAATATTATATAGCACTTCTCTCTTCACAGAGTCATAGGCTTTTTTGAAATCTATAAATAACTGATGTACAGTCCCACCGAACTCCCATTTTTTCTCTAGTATCTGACGAATGCAAAAGATCTGATCAATCGTTGATCTGTTTCGTCTGAACCCACACTGATGATCCCCAATAGTTTCATTCGCATATGGGGTTAATCTTGCCAAAAGAATGTTGGATAGAATTTTGTATGAGGTTGATAGCAGCGATATTCCTCGGTAATTACCACACTCAGTCTTGTCCCCCTTCTTATAAATAGGAATAATTATGGATTCCTTCCATTGATGTGGCATCTCTTCCTTATCCCAAATTAACTGAATAAGCTTATGGATCCTCATATGCAACCCTTTGCCACCTGCTTTAATTAATTCGGCCGGAATCTGATCAATTCCTGGAGATTTATAACTTTTCAACTTCCCAATGGCTAGTTCCACTTCATCTAAGCTAGGTTCTGGCACCAACAGTTCAGCTGTATGCATTTTAATCTGTCTAATATCACCAGTATTATGAACATTTAAGAGCTCGCTAAAGAAATTTTTCCACCTATTCACAATTTTTATTGGATCTGCAAGCAAATTGCCACTATCATCCTTTACCAAATTAGTCTGGGGTTGATATCCTTTCTTAAAGTTATTAATGCCTCTGTACAGGTCTCTGATGTTTTTTTCCTTATTATTTGTCTCAAGTTCAGCAATTTTGCCCTTCAGGTATTCCCTTTTCTTAGTCCTAAAGGTTCTACTAGCCTCACGTCTCACGTTACATAGATTATCCGCATTTGTTTTGTTTGGGTTCTGCAACCATTGAAATTTTGTTTGCTTCCTTCGATCTATTAATTTTGAACATTCTTCATCAAACCACGGTTTATTTTGCTTTCTCCTGTAGTATCCTAGTTTCTCTTTTGCTGAAATTTTGATGCAGTTTCTGACATTTTCCCACTCCCTGTTGATGTCCACACTTTCATTATCCTCATTTGTCTCTAAAATTTGAAACCTATTCGAAATTTCAACTTGATATTGTTCCTTTGCCTCTCCCTCACTTAATTTTTTCAAATCAAATCTTTCTGTGTCAAAATTTTGTTTAGTTCGTCTACTTACTGAAAGCCGCTCCCTCACTTTTGCTACCACCAGATAATGATCAGTGTCGCAATCTGCTCCTCTGAATGATCTCACATCAATTACATTTGTCTGCCTTCTCTTATCTACTAAAACATGATCTATTTGATTGTGTGTTCTGCCATCTGGGGAAGTCCAAGTGTATTTATGAACATCACGGTGTGGAAATTTTGTACTTTTTACAATTAAATCTTTTGACGTAGCGAAGGTTACTGCTCTAAGACCGTTATCATTACTAAGTGCATGGAGACTCTCGCTGCCTATTGTGGGTTTGAAGACATCCTCCCTCCCAATTTTTGCATTGAAATCTCCTAGCGGAATTTTCATGTGATACTTGCCAAATGTATCAAATACTGATTCCAATTCTTCATAAAAGCTATCCTTGATATCATCGCTTTTGTCTTCAGTTGGGGCATGAACATTAAGGACAATGATGTCGCACCAACGTCCTTCCAAAATTACGTAAGACAACCTGTCACTAACAAATTCTACTCTCTTAACTGCTGCCCTAATTCTGCTATGAACAAAAAAACCCGTCCCTAGCTGATGATTGTCATTCCCCTTTCCATAGAAAAATGTAAAATTGTCCACTGGGATCGTGCCCTCCCCCTCCCATCGCACTTCCTGCACTGCCACTAAGTCTAACTTATAATTCCCTAATTCCCTACACACTGATTTCAGTGCCCCAGCCCTATAGAGGCTCCTAATGTTCCAGGTACCAAATCTCATGTCCTTTTTCAATTGCCGTGGTCGTGCCAAAGAGTCCGTCCTGATCCGAGGCTTGGTTGATTTTTTCGTAACACATATTTTTTTTAAAGGTGAAAGGTTGTTAGCCCTACACCCAACCCCCAACCTGGAGGACCAGGGTATCACTCTTAGTCTAGCGCATCTCCTTAGACCTGTCCGGCTTGGGTGACCCTACCATGAGCCGAAGCTCAGGCCGGCATAGCCCTAAGGGTCATTTGAGCACGCAAGCCTCCTCACCCGGCAGATTGCCTTCGACAAGGTGGTGATACCTTCGAGAAGGAAGAAATAAGAACAAAGTATGTTAAATTTTGTTATGAGATATTCAAAGTCTAACGATGAGTCAGGTG
>NW_019060275.1:243144-280972 GCF_000696155.1 Zootermopsis nevadensis | reverse complement strand
CTCTTCCTCTCTAAGTGTACTACATAGTATGTCAGGAAAGTTTGTTCAATTTCCTTACATTTAGATTAATTTGAACTTGTACTTCATTTGTGAGTAGAGTTGTAGCAGTTTGAGAATAGAAAATTTACCATAAAATGGCATATTTTTAGCCTGGCAAGATGCGTATATACTGTTTTCATGTTCACAGAAGTTCCAGATATGTCCTTTATGCCACACACTGCTTTACATTATCTCTTCAAACATATATAAGAATAGCAGTTCTAGTAAAGAAACTACTCTTTTGTCTTATTTTACTATTGTATCATAACAATTTAATACATTAGCTGAACTACTTACATATTTCATCATGAATAGTTTGTGTGATTATTGATAGATGGTAGCACAGGTGATGATGTCATCAGTCTTCCAGTAGATGTGATATAAAGTACTTCATATGACAACTGATAAATAGCAGCATGAATAGTTTACATGGCCATTAATAGATAGAAGCAAAGTCAATGACATCAATTTTCCTCATGACTTCAAGAATCTGCCACATAACTGACTGCAGGAAATTAATAAGTTTGAACTAGCCTCTAACGGCATAACCTACGTACCATGTTTGACGAAAATCTGATTAGTTGTTTTCGAGTAGTCATGTAGCAGAACGTGTAGTTCCTAGGACTACCCAATTGATGGCAACATGATCTCTGCTGAAAAATGTGAGGTAGACAGAATAAGTCCATCTGGTTACCTTTGCTTACGATAGAGCATAATGAATACCGAAGAAATTTTGGCTTGGTAACTGACCCCTGTGAAGGATTGTACCTTACCAAAGTTAATTAACATGTGAGGTCATTTTGAATTTGTTACTTTTCTGTGTTGATTTCACATGGAACAACCCATTGGGTTACTATGGCAGACAAATAAATGTTGTGCCGTCAATTTCCATTCTGGTCACATTGCAGGAGGAACAGGCTTCTCTTATTGAACAGCATCATTTGAGGTTAAGAGCGCAACAGAAGGAGCATGCGGAGGAATTGCAGCAGTTGAGGGAATTGCACCATCAGGATCTGGAAGAGGCTCGTAAGCAGCACTCGGACATGTTGGAGCACCTGAATAGAGCACGTACTATGGAGAATGATGCCCTAAAAGAAGCATCATCATACTCCAGGTGTGGAAATTGTAGCTTAACATCATTATCACCTCTGGAGGTTTCAATCAGAGTAATTCATCTCCATCTTATCCTTCCTTACATCTGTGCCCAATTTTCTTCTCTCATTTGATGCTTTTACCTTGTTCTCATTTCTCCTTTAATGCTTTTGTTTTTAATGTTGAAGCTTCCTGTTTTCATCTGTTCATAACCTTTGTCCATACCCATATTTTAACAGCTATTATAATATTTCTACTTCCACATGTTTTCTAATATCTTGGTACTGGATTCTGTCCCCTTGTTATTTCATAATATTCCAAATAAATTCTCTCTGTACCTCTTGTAATGTGGTTGCATTTCTGTATACTCCATTTTGCAACACAGTCAAGTAGGTAAGTATTTTACATGATGTGAATTTAACTCATTTTTAAATTTGTGAATTGCAAGCGGTATCTCTAACAGACTGGCATATTTTATCACATAATTAATGCCACTGTAGAATTTGTGCATTTTGGTGAGGGTATGAACTGGTACCAATGGTGGGCTCTTTTTAAAATGGAAATGAACTTTTGGGTTCCGTACAAGACATGGCATGCCTTTTTTTTTAGGTGGGTGACTATTCTCAAGAAGAACTCTGCTCCATATTGTTAATTACAGTTAGTCACTGCAGTAACTGATGCTCATATTATTCTGAGATGTGTTTATGCAGAAGTCTTCATGCAGCTGTGGAGCAGTTGGGACAGAACAGCCAACAGTTGAGTGGGCTGCAGACAGAACTTAGCAGTCAGCACCATAGCCACCTGGATATACGAGAAGTAACTCTGCAGGCACGAGAGGTGGAGCTCAGAGGTACTCAGCCCAAGCTGGTGTAGTAACATTGTAAGAGGATCAAGAATACTGTGTGTGTGGTCCTCTAACTCATCTTGGTTTACTTTCCTGTTAATGGTTCCATAAGTAGAAATGACTTTAGACTGATCTTCTCAGACATTGATATAATGGGTGAAATAATTTCCTGACCAAGGGTCTGATATCTAAACAAGTGCAGTTTGCTTAACATATTTATTACCATCATTTGTTGCCATCACCGGGCCATTTGGTATATTATTATTATTATTATTTATTATTGACTGCAAATGGGTTTATACCCAGTGGCAGGGACCTACAATAAGACACAACAGAACAATGAGACACAAAAATCATCAGCAAAAATCATGATGCTGTCAATAGCTTAGGCTACATAGTCATATTGTTTGGTGCCCATTATATCTATTCATTCTTCGGTTCTTGGGCACAGTGAATATTTTTTCTCTTTACTTTTACCATTTGTTTAATAGTTGCACGAGAAAATTTGGGAAAGCAGAGGACAGCCTCAGAGGAAGAAAGAAAAAGGTTGATTGGCCTGGTTTCACAGCTTGAGCAGAAACTTGCTGAACAGAAACAGAATGCTGAAGAGGAGAGGTGGAACTTGCGCCAAGAAGCAGCACGCCTGGATGCTACGGCCAAGGCCCTTGAGAAGGAACGAGAACGAGCCATGCAGCAGATTGACAGAGAACGGCAAGAACTACAGGCAAACAATTGATTTTGGTCCTTCATAGATTAGTATTTCATATCAGAAGTGTACTGAAGGCAGTGTGATGCTAGGACAATCTTTATGAAAGTAGCATTTGTGTTGCAGATAATTATTTTTGGCTATTTCCCAGAGTTTATTATACTATATTTATAATGTCTTCCAAGTGTAGGATATGTTAGTCTTTTTGTTCAAGTCTCTCTTGTGTTTAAGAAGATTGTTCTAGGATTTGCATTCTTTCGTGGTTCTGATATTCGTGTATTGCTTGTACATTTTCTTTTCTTTTGTTTTATGTTACTCATGTTGTGCTAATCTCTTATGATAAAAATGAGTGTTAAACATTTACAATATACAGCAGCATTCAGATGTATTTATGACATTTGTAATTGAGAACAGCTGCATCTTGAGCTAAATACTTGTGGTACTATGGTCAACCCAAGTGTGACATGTACTGTGTTTGACTCTTGGAGTCTTGTGGAGGCCCAAAGGCTCAAGCCCTAAGGGGCCCACAACAAATAAGGTGATTTAGGTCAAGGAACCACCATCCCATAACCCTGGCAGCTTCTGGTGCAATAGCACTTCAAAGGCAGTATGTGCTGAGTTTACAAACAGCACAGTGGGAAGATTTGTGCAAAGGATGCATAAGAATGTGTCTTGGCTCTTGCGTGAAGCTGCAGTGCTGATTATCGTCCTTATCTTCTATCATCAGGAGCAACATGCTTATCTGTGTCTACTTCCATCTGAAGTATAGATTCCTTCCTGGATCCTCACCATGTAGGCAGAGGCCAGGATAAAGATTGTACATAGAGAGTTCAGCCACTGAATCTGGGTCTCCATGGTGAGATGACAGTATCAAATTCCCTGACCTCTCCAGGAATTTAAAATGCCCAGAGATGTGAAAAGAAATTTTTTGTTACAGAGTTTGAAGGAGTCAATGTTATCGGAGCAGCAGACTTTAAGCCAGCAGCTTCAGCAAGAAAAATTGAGCCTGGCTTCAGAGAAATCTCGTCTTGAGACATTGGCTCGACTACACGGTACTCCTTCTCCTGATATTTTGAAGGTAGTAGAGTTTCACATATTTTGTTACATTTTAAATCTCTTCATAGACTATATAGTACTTCTTCTTTCATGTAAATATTTATTTACTAGTTCTCTCTGACAGCCTGAGTCTATGTCTGTTACAGTGTAACACCATCAGATGTCATTACTGATTATTTTATTTCCTAATTCACACATTTCAACCCTTACACTGTTTCCCTATGCAGCAGTATAGTGAGCATCAGCATCTGTTTACAGGATTTTAATTTTCTCCTTAAAATAATTACACACCATGTTTTCTTTTGTTACAGCTTCGTGCAGAACTGGAGGCTGGGCTAGAAGTAGTACAGGAAGCTAGTCAGCAGGCACAATCAGAGTGTGAGAAAATAAGGAATCAGCATCGTCGTCTGGAAGAAGAAAAGAGACGTCTGGAAGATCTTGAACATGATTTAACATCAAGAGCACGTGAGCTGGAAACCCTGTCACAGATGGCTGTTGCAACCAAAGCAGAAGGTAAATGGGCACTAGAAGAAGCCCGCAGGATTGAGAAGCAACGTTCTGAGCAGACTGCTGATATCCAGAAACAGCTAGTTGAACTGCGAGATCGTGAGAAGAGATTGGCACAGGTTTGTTACTTAAATTCAGGGACTAATAGTAGTATGTAATCTGTATTGTTATACAAAACATCTGTAAACTTGCGATAGAAAATGGCTTCTGAGCATCAGTCAAAATTGTGACGAAGCTTGCAGAATCTGTCTGATGAGCTTGCTTGAATCACTAATAGAGAGAGTTAAGATTTATGTAATTTTTAATGCATTTGCCACTTTGAATTCTACCTTGTAAATATCCTGTGGTGGTAGTGTGAAATATAAATGTTTTATAATTAAAGATTATGTAGCATTCATGATAAACCATTTTATAAATTCAAAGGTAAAGATAAAATTGTCTCTGCCTAAGCACCACACATTGAGGCTACAAAACTTGATCACTATGTTGAGGTGAATGGCTGGTTTCACACTGTAGCAGCTTCATCTCCAGGGAAGGAGTACTCATTGGATAAGAGGCTGATGGGACCCAGAGCCAGTGTGATTGTGGTAGCAAAAACTGCTTTTCCTTTGCTGGAATTAAATTTTTGAGATGATTATCATCTGGGAGGTTACATCATGTATTGTCCGCGAGGCACGAGAGTAGACCTGACATCTTTGAGGGAGGTGGGGTAGAATTCTGTGCTACTAGCGGACCAAAAAACACCCACAGCTTATACAGGCCGTACGTCATGAGCTAATGTACTGACTGACTGACTGATGGCACAACGTTCTTAGGTAAGATAATACATCACCAGCGCATGCGCAGAACCCACTTTCCCCCTGCCACACAAGCAACGGCTGACAAGGCCACGTCTACTCTTGTGCCTCGCGGACAATAGTCTGGTAGATTTGTTTACTGTCTCCATCAGGGCAATGATTTGTTAGTTTTTACCTGACTACACAGTACAGCATCCCATACTTGTCAATGTGAGAAACTGAAGTCATTTCAAGTTAAATCTTAGTTATAAAATCTACAGCTCAGTCATTTACTTAAGTAAGTGTTGCTCCTGTCTCTGAAAGTTCAGTAAATTTTTATTGGTGGAATGGCTCAGTCATTATAGTTTCCAGCTACAGTCAGGATGACTGGGATTTGATTCCTGGCAGGCAGAATTTATCTGTTTACCACTACATCATATCCACCTGTGTTGAACCCAGCGTCTATCAAATGTGTACTTGAGAATTAAGGTAGACTGCATGACATGCATTACTTTCCCTCTCCCTTGCAGGAGAAGGTGCTTCTGTCACAAGAACGTCTAGCATTGCAGAATCTGAGGGGCCAGGATCTTTGCTCATATTGCCGTCGCTCCAAAACAGTTATGTTGTCACCTCCCCCCACTCCTCCTGACCTTGACAAGGTAAATGCTTCTCTATTCCTGTACCCTAAAATATTTGTAGTTGGTATCTGTGTTTCTGGCTTTTCTTGTGAATATGTTTCGATTGTTTATGTGTTCCTTGCATAAAATGTGTTCAAAGACTGCATAATGGAGAGTTTATGTCTCTCCACATATTCATCTTTGAAACTACTTAACAGATTCGTTGAAGTTTATTAATGGTTGTCTACAATTAAATTTGTTAGGTGAATTTTATTTCAGACTGTATTAGTTCAGCATAACTTGTACTTTACACGAAGTTCTCATTTATGAGCTTTATAATTTTTATCTAAAACAGCTCATAACGCAAAATACAGACCTTATGAAGACATGCTGCTGTTATTTTAAATATTTAGTGACACCATATTTAAGGAAGTACAAGGAAGTGTTGGTATGTTAAAATTACTGACAATAAATTTTAGTCCGCAATAAATTTGTATCGAGGCCAACAAAGTATACAAAGTGACTAGGAACACATTTGGAAAGCATTTATATTTCAAATTTGCAGTCCTTTCCATTCTTTGTTTTTGTTTGATTTATGAGTAACCATCATCTTTAAAGGCATTACTTACTGATTAACATTGAAAGAGTTGATGAGGCCATGAACACATTTACTCTGAGCAGTTGTGCTGGTAGCATAACTTCTGGCCCAGCCAGCTTTAATTGCACACTACTGGTATGCAGTATTTTTTTTGGCAAAACATGAATAGTAAACCATTTGCATATATTCAAGAAATCACTGGAGGTAATTGCATATACTGTCTTGTATCAGAGGACTAAACTACATACTTAGAGTTCATTGTGGAAGAGAAATATTTTGTGGGGTCCGCAGTGGCCGCGCGGTCTGAGGCGTGGGTCTTGTGCCGCTTGGTCGCGGGGACCGTGGGTTGGAATCCTACTCAAGCCATGGATGTTTTTCTGTGTTGTGCTGTCCTGTAAAAAGGTAGAGGCCTTGCGACGGGCTGATCCCTCGTCCAAGGAGTCCTAACGAATGTCCATAGATCAAGCCAACTAAGAGGTTGGGGACCCGTAAAGGGTACCGGAAAATGTACAAACATTGTTAAACCGGGAAAAGAAGAAGAGAAATATTTTGTCTTCTAACAGTCTGTCTGACTTTGGTCAGACAGATATTGTTGATTGAACTTAGATATACGAGCTAAAGGTTTAGTAACAAACCACCAAATATCATGTGTTATTAATGTTCTTAATGATGTTCACAGAGATTTGTGGACCCAAAGCTGATAATTATGAAGCTCGCAGCTGAAGATGAAGCCAGTCGACTGGAACAAGACTCCCGCTTCTTCAGTGCCCAGTTTTCAGCAAGCAAATGAACAGCTGTGCTGAGCTTTTTGGGCTTTTGGTAACTAGCCGTCAGACATTAATTTGTATTTCTGTATGATGTATTTTTTAAAATACATATTTTTATAGTGAAATAAATGTATCATGAATTGTATCTTTGATGTATCGTGTTTTAAAATGGCTGCCCCTATAGTGGATAGCTAGGTATTTGGGAGATCCCAGGTTCATATCTTGGACCAAATGCCAATTATAGAATTTGATATTTTTATGGCAGTGCATGTTAGAAACAAATGTCAATTCTTTTGAGATTTTTTGTGACATTACTTAGCCCCTCCTAGCAAATTCTGGCTTATTATCTTATACCAAGCTGCAGCTGCTTCTTTCAATGTCCTTTAATTCATGATCCTATTCTTTGATGAAGTATAAGTCACACAGGTCTTAAAGATTCATTAAATAATCGAATAAACCAACAAACAATAGGATATTTCAGAATGTCTTGTGCTAGGGAAGTAATTCTATGCTGACATTAAATCTCATTTAATATTTATATTGAATTCGAACGTCTAATGTACACTTCCCAAAGAGATGAATTTATCTACTTTTATTTGTTTCCCATTTTCCCCTCCATTTCTTGTGGCCTTTAACATTATTTCCTGTTATGCACAAATATTTTCCTGATCACTTTCTTTCCAGTTGCCTGTAGATTATCATCTTCCCTCAGAGCAGGAGACCATGCTTTACAACCATGTGTAAGAACTTGTTTGATTTTATTAATCTTTTATTTATTTGCAAACATTACAAAGCACATTATAAAAGAGAAGCGCATAACAAAGAAGTTCCTGCACCTCCATTTATTTGGTTTGTTAAGTGATAACTGAATTATAACATATTTAACAGTTTTATCATTCTAAATTATCTTATCCATTTCTTTGTTCACTTTTTCTAGCCTGTGCGTTTGTTGTCTTCAATATGTTTTCATTGTAGACTCGTAATAACCTGTTTGAATCCGTTGTTTTATAATGTACATACACCTTTTGCACTTGTTCCTTCCATTTGTTGCCTACAGTCTTAAATTATTTTTATCCGAGTGCTCTTGTAATTTGTTTCTTGATTTTTCACTTTTAGCCCTGAAGCACTATGTAGCAACTCTCCACCGTAGACCAAAATAGCATAGAGACCTGAATACAATCATGATTCCAAGCAAAGCTGCTATCTCAGTCCATACAGATGAGTTGTCTATGTCGAGCATTCTCAACACAACTTTGGGTTTCTTGAAGTGGCAGTATATGTCGTTACAGTCCAGATCTGCCCTATCCAACCCAAAGACAGTCAGCACTAGTGCAACTATTCCACACCGCATGAAGCTCGTCTTCATAAGAGCATTCATTACCCAAGAGATTTTTTCTGCAAAGTCGAAGCCATACACTGCCAAACCAAGAAATGGGGCCACGACCATTGGTCCCACTGCACACCCATTCTGTTGGGAGAATCATAAATCATATAAATCTAGCATTGTAGAATATATAAGATTTGAGGTTTTCACAGCGGTGAGTATGAAGATTTCTGACCTCTGGGTTGTTGCGCTGTGTAGTCTGGTCGATGTTTACCAACGTTTCAGAGGTCATACTGCCTCCGTCATCAGGGCGCCCTGAGGCAGTATGACCTCTGAAACGTTGGTTAACGTCGACCATACTACGCAGCGCAATAACCCAGAAGACGGAAATCTTCATACTCACCGAAACCTCAAACCTTACATGTTTTATGGACTACATATATTTTGTTTGTTTAGACCCAGCAGGGGATATTTAACTGCATTTTATTTCATTGTTTCAGTTCATTCGAACCATTTATTTCTGCAATCCGAAATGTTGTCGGTATTCTCACTGTAGTGTTACAGTGTCACATTACAGATGCCAATCTGAGTACTGACCGTTACATTGAAGACTGATCCAATGGCAAGCCCCAGTCCTTCGGCCACAAGGCACACGATGATGGCAACGAGGGAGAAGAGGAAGAATCTGTACCACTCAGCTGGTAGTCCATTCAAGAAGTAGACTAGCGTGAGAAATATCATGCTCAGGAGAACCTGCGGTGTCAAGTAAGAGGAGTCAGAACTGTCATGCATGTAACTTTAAAAAAAAAGTTTAAAAATTGAATGTCGCTTCTGAAACTTGTCCAAAGTTAGGTTGATTTTTTATCATTCTTATTTTCTAAAAGGAATAGCCCAGGTTATATTCAGTACTTAGATTAATTTTTTTTTAACTTTAAATCCCTCCCCAAAGTTAGTTACGTCAGAGTTCTAGCATCTGTCCGAAACTGTTTTAATTGCCAGTTGTATATTAAAATTGAAATTCCACCATTTGATATAGTAAATCATGTAAAATAGTGACATCTGTTTCTGTCAAGACATTTAGTAGTTTTAATTGAAAAATACTACAGTTCTTTTGATTTGTAGCCAGTTTATTGTAACCTTATTATCTGATAAGAATACAATATTAGACAAATAAGTTTCACTGTTATTTTTAGCGAAAATACTTGTAACGTGATATTCAACATATTTAGGTTTGTGTGTGTGAACAGAAGCAAATTTGATAAGCAAAAAAGGGGCACAGGGCTGTGAACTTTCACTAAATAATAAACAGCTCTGAAATGTTTAGGAAGCTGTAAAAAATAGTTTTTTTTAGTAAGCGAGAAGCAGTTTCGTTACCTGGATGGGAATCTTTGATAGTGTTAATGCCATGTAGAATGGATTTAGTCCATACCAACGGTTAAAATATTCTCTTTTCATTAGCTTGACTTCATTAGGAACTGTAAAAGGAAAAGATCAAGATTGTTATATTGTTCTTGGCCTAGTTATCATCATCTGCCAGTGCATAATAATTTTCACCTTTTGACAGATGATTGAAATCTGGTATGAGCACATGCCCCTATAGTCAGATGCTCCTTTGGGCTTCTTTAACTTCCGGCCTTTAATAATACCAGTGCGGCAGCTACCCAAACTTTTGAGGTGTGTTTGACACTGGAGTCTGATAATTTCAGGTGGAATGTAAAACATCAGCATGGCCATCACACAGAATCTATATTTAGCTTTCATTCTGTTGGCAATAATTAATGAACTATTAGAGCTAGACATGTAAAATATAATGTGGAAACAGATTATAAACATGCCCAGAAATTTTACATAAAACATTATTTTACAATTACAAGCATGGCAATAGTGTGGATCTTTGAAAACATATCTAACAAATTTAATATAACAGGAATCTGTATTGGTGGCTCTTATTTAAATAAGTTCATTATTTAACTGTTAAATTATTAATTTATAGTTCTTACTGATTTCATCATGGGGAATTAAATTTCTGCCAAAGAAAAAATGCATCATAAGTTTTTCCCAGGAACTTAGGTTTGTAAATTGTGTGGTGTTCTAGGGCAGTGGTATTCAACCTGGGGTATGCCTACCCACCGGGGGTACACAAAGACATCTTAGGGGGTACGTGAAATTTGAAAAAAAAAATTATGATAAACATTGAATAATCAGGGCCAGATTTAGGGTTAGCTACAGGAGAACCGGACGTAAGGACATTCAACTTGTGAACGCCATTTCTCTCTCTCCCCCCCTTTATGGAATTCTTATCTGGGGGGCTAGTTTCATTTTATTCCACATACTGCTTTGGAACCTGAATGAACACTATTGGGCGGGATTTATACATGTAATTTTGCTTTGCTAAAATACCTCTGTTCCTTTATTAATTTTTATATGATAGGCAATAATATATTTGTTATTTAATATCTTGATTCTCCTTTCTCTCATTTAAAACTTATTATTTAATACATTATTTTGGATGTAATTTATTTAATTTATTTTAGATGTAGATTATATACTATGTATAACTTGAATTATACACCAACAACTTTGGGGGTACAAAGTTGAAGAGAAATTATATCTGGGGGTATGCGAACAATAAAGGTCGAATACAACTGTTCTAGGGTATGGTGCTGCGTAATCATATGAGCTGCAACCATTTATAAGACTACATGATGTCATAATACAGAAAACCACAATTCAAAGGTTTGTTTTTGTGAATACTTACAAAGTAATACTGGTGCCATGCACCAGGTGTATGAATGAAAGAGAATGACACTCATGCAGAACTTGACATGTTTGAACATTTCACTGCCATCTGAAGCATTCTTATATGCCACAATGCCAATCATAAGTGCGCACAGCACGTGATGCACAATCTGAAGTTGGAGAGCCATCTGTAAGAAACAAATGTGGTAACTCAGATAGATACTCTACATCAGTGGTCCCCAACCTTTTCTGTGCCTACGGGCACATTTGAGAGTTTATGAGATCGTGGCGGGCACCAACCAATTAACAAAGCCAAATTTTCTTTTCTCTGGACAAATAAGATATGGGCACCAAATAATACACAAAACAACACGACGTTTAATGATGCAATCAAAAATATGTAGTTTTATAAGTACAATTATTATTACTCAAGTGGGAAGTTAGTGTGATATCTGGCGCTGCATTTCATCGGCCAGTTTTTCAAATTTGGGAGTGTAGGATGATGATGCTGCTCGCAAACAATCGTCAAGATGGGCGTCAGTAAGTCGAGATCTGTGCTTTGATTTTATAATGTTCATGGTTGAACGGCCTTCATCATTCAGTATAACCTCTTTCCATATCAACGCGGGCACCCAAAAAAAGCCTTGGCCATGGCGCCCGCGGGCATCGCGTTTGGGACCACTGCTCTACAGATCTGAATGTCTGCTTACTCTCAACCCCCAAAACAGACAACTAGGAACATATTTCATTATATGATACAAAACGAGTAGCATAGAATTGATACAGAGTTAGAGGAAGACCAGGGGGATGCTGGAAGGAGAATTTTGAGGTTTAGATGAACATTAAATTACTTAATTTATGATGTTGACAACCTCATTGCACTTGGTAACTGCTTTTGGATGTCAAACAAAGACTGATATATTGAAGAAGAAATTTGAAGACTTGTCTAAAATGCCTCAAATAGTCTGTTAATAGGTTTATTTAAGAGTCATATAACCCCTCATGTTAATTTTTCTTGTGATAAGGCCTCAGTTAGACTTCTATACTATGCAATTTTATTACATCATTTAGATGTATGGTTTCAGGTTTCAAAGTAGCTGCCGAAAGAAACTTAAGAAAATATTAAGCACAAATATGGAAGTAAAACTACAAAAATAAGTAAATTGCAAAATAAATATAGGCCTTTGTTAATGCGTTCCTCCTCATACAACTGCTAATTTCTTCTCCGCACTTTTAAGTAGAATTCTACGAACTCTCATGAGAATTATTAATATGGTTAGAAACAAGGATAGGCTAAATGTGTTCTAACCCTTCCAAAAATAGAAGAAAGGGTTTTTGCTCCTCACTTCAAAAGCACAGTTGATTTGAAATCTATTTTTACCTTACAGTTTGATTGCAGTAATTAATGATCCATCGTAGATTTGCAAAATTTAGTGTTGGAAAAAAAATTAACCTAAAAATTTTGTTGAAACCATTTCTAATGTATTAAAGATAAATATGACAGTGGTCTTAATCTTTGATGATGTTATATCTGAAATATAGTACAGAAATGGGCCACTAAATTGTATAATTATTACACTGCTAGCTGCAGAACGTAGGTTAAAGCATTCAATGAAAGATATTTCATATAAGTTTTTCCTTGAACTGTTGTTTCTTCAGAGTGCAGTGTCACCATCACTATAAGTTAGCACTTACCCTGCTGCGACTTATCTGCAGCATCATTCTCCTGAAAAGGGCCCAGAACTGGAACCAAGTTGACGTCGGGTAGTTCAAATCCTTCACCTGGCTCATCCGCCTGTACGTGACGATGCAGTGCAAATCGGACGAACTGCCATCGCTGGATGTGTCTGCGCCTTTACTTCCACTGGCTGTTCATAACGAAATATGTTGGCTTTTTAGAAACCATCAGAGTTTTTGAACCTGTTTTCATTCATATTTATTTTAAATGTTGAAGTGCAGGGGAATGAAATACAGAAGCAACTTCATGATTTATGGAATAGGTAACTACATTGAGTTTAATGCAAATGTCACTTCCTGGCTTCCATCAAGAACTACTTTAAACAAAGGTAAGTTGATTTAAAAAGCTTTTATGGAGGAATACTTGACTTGTATCGTGAAAACCTTGTAATGCTTGGTGACATCATGCATTTGAGCCAGGAGTCAATGAGGGACAGTTGCATTCAACTTTATCATTGAATGAATTGATAATGAATTTAACAAACTAGACTTGTAGTTAAGGTGTGGGAAATAAGATATGCATGTAGAAACAGGATGTGAAATTGTGAACTTGATTGAGACAGTAGTAGTGGACTACAGTGCACATACTGATGAAATTTTAGCTTTTATAAAAGTGAAATTTTTTAATCAGCTGAGGAACTCTCCTTCTGAAGTAAGACCGCTGTCATGCGGTTAGTAATGAAATCAATGATAATGACAAGGGCAGGTCACAAATACAGAACAGTTTTGACAAAGAGTACTTTGAAAACACAATGAAAAATGTTAAAATGTATATTAAGGAAGCAGGCTGTGAGGATGGGGCCCAGAATACTTTGTCGTAATGATGGTGATGCTCGTCGAGTTTTATAATAGGAAATGTCTAGATGAGCGGAATAAGTATAAACTTGTCAGCCTTGCCATTTTGCAATTGCGTATTCCCATGAATTACTAAAATGTAAAGCACACTTTTTCTTCATTCAAAGCACCTTACAAAAGTAATGACTACAAAATAGGCCCAGGCCTATTTGAAAAAGTTCTATTGTTTGATTTTTTTTCCTAGGAGCTAAGCTATTCAGTGTTATTTATTGCTGTTGGTTTATTTTCTTTCATTTAGTGTCAATGAAGACATTTGTAATTTGGAAGTACAAATTATATTTATTCGTTAACTTCATAATGTGTATGCAAGAATGAAAAAAATTATGTGAACAGAAATAATTAACTTCATGTATTACCACGTGTATGCTTTTTGATAACATTTGCAAAATTAATTCACACAAAAAGTTGTGTTTTTAGAAAACTGATAATATATGTGTATTAGCTATTACAAATAATTATAATCCTTCAGTGTAATCTTTGAAAATCATATTCAGTTGATACAATGACAATGTTTAAATAATCCTGACGCTTGACTTACAATCATGATATTTGTACAAACCTGTGACATCAACTTCTTTGGTTTGGAAGCAAAGAGAATGTCTTTCTTCTGTCTTTCCTGTTGTGTCCTCATTCGTTTCATCTTCTTTTGTTGTAAGTGGAATGGTTTGTGTCCAGCTCACTTGTCCATTACAAATAGCTTTTGACAAGGTTGTGATGTTCTGCTTATCTCCATCCGTTACTTCAATCACTGCGACAGAAATAACAGTTTTTGGAGGTCTGGTGTGATGTTATCAATAATGGAGACTTCATTATAACGAGTTCCTCTACAGGCCCAACATCTGTTCAGTAACTTGTTGACTTTCAGCGAGAATTTAGTTGATGAAATCTAGCGTGCAGTGAATGCAACGACATTGATCATAAGGATGGCAGAGGACAGAAGTGTTGTGAGCATTTCTTGTTTGTTCCATGATTGATGAATTGTTTCTTACACGTAAGAGTTAATGTGTGAGAAATTAAATTACAGAATAAAACAATTAAATATAGGAATTGAGACATTATATTAGGGGAAGTTCTGTTTCACTGATCGAGGGCGATGTTTTTTTCCGCCTCACACAAAGCCACATTAAGCATTAGGGCTTAGGACATGCTTACCATTGATTCTTTCCAGCCAACTTAGAAAGAAAACAACTCTTAGTGACTCACTGAGATGCATGCAAAGTCATGGCACTTTCCTGCTTACTATTTTGGAGGTTCTGGGTTCATATCTCGACTGGAACTGGGTTAAATTTTGCGAGTCGACCAAATACGTTGCCAGTAATTGTCCTCGGACATTTACATGGAACCATCCTTACATCATGTATCAATCTGAAATTTAATTTTTAATTGTGTCTCATTTCTTTTTTCATACGCTTACTCATATGTTTAAGGAACAATGTAACTTGCATGGAGGAAAGAAGTAATGCATACAAAATTCTTGTTTAAAGGCCTCGATGTAAAAGGATACGTAGGAAACCTATATGTATATGGAAGAATAATATTAAAGTGAATATTAAACAGTAACAACAAATCTAATAATCTTGTTCATCCAGTAACTAGAAGGGTTACAAGTGCTTGGACAAGAGCTGTACTATAAAATCATACACCCAGAAAATAAAACTAACTTTTAAGCGTTGGTAATCTGCTTTCCACCAGGGAAGCCAAGAGAAAAATGTACCGTATCTGGAAACAAGCCGTCTTGCCGTATGTGAATTCTGCTATGGTTGAAATTGGTTATATAAGTACTATACCTTCGTTTTAAAACTTTCGTCCAAACTAGCATAATTTTTCAATTCTTTTATATCCCTGCAGTTTTAGTGGTCTGATGGTGCACTATGCAAAAAGCCAGACCAAGTTGTTTTGTAAGTTGAACAATGTGAAAAATTAAGTTGATGTTACCGGTTACAACTCGTGTGAGTAATTTAGGATGTGAAACATGATTACCCATCATTCAACAGAAACAGCAGTTGCGACCCAGTATCACACTGCTAGTGCATGGTGAGGTCAGGTTTGAGTCGTTAATTCTTTTAATCCGTTTGATATGTGCTTGAAACATGTGTTACATCTGGTGAAGTGCTTAAAACGAAGTAAATCCTAATAAATGTGTGTTGTGCTCGTTTGTTTATAATGTCCGAAGTGTCTGAAGCCGCGTGTTGTGTTTCTAACCTAAAGGAAATTTCCGCATGTGTCCTGGGCTTTAAGTGAACTTGATAATACGAGAGGCAGAAGCGAAAGGTAAGGAGCTATTCTTAGTTAGTTAAACATTGTTTGTTAATGAACTTCCTTTGTGATGTTCGAAGACACGGGTGTTCAGCTGTCAGGCGAAAACTGCTTATAATGTGCCATCATTTGCCTCAGCACAAACAAACCCACGCGCGCACACAGTGCAGATTACTGTGCTGCCGAAATCTTTATGAATGCTTTCAATGTTTACGGTCACAGTATTATGAAATTATTAATTGTTTTAGGGACTAACGTAATCTAGACGCTTGTGTACTGCTTCTATTACACCTGAACGTTTATTTTGTTGATGAAAGACTCGGGTTCCAAGCCGTGTCAGGTGGCTGAATGGTGAATCACCACATCCTGTGCCAACGTTTCAGTAGCCGCGAAAGTTTATTTTGTTGCTTGTTTTCTTAATCTTATATAACATACTGTGTGTTGTATGTAGCGTGCAGTGTGTTGAGTCTAGTGGTACCTGTGTATGATGTCTCATATAAGGGGCAGATGCTAGCAGTTTATTTTTTTAGTTGTGTACGGTGTAAAATTATTCGTATTTTTTTGGGATGCTACGACAGCCTGCTCCCGCTTTAATTTTAAAACTACTTATTTTTAATGTCTGTACTGTAGTCGGGATGAATCTGTGCGTCTGAGGACCGTAAATGGCAAGGCAATCAGAGGATAAACATTATTTCCCAGCGGAAATACTTTATGGCTAGTTGTCTTATTACCCGCGTAAATAATGTCGTTTGTTTACCTTCTGTCTGGAAGCTAGTGACGTTGGCAATACGCACAGATTGACCTCAACTGCAGAAAGGAGAACTTGAGTAATGGCTTAAGTCCCGCTTCGCTAGATGCATCACTGGAATCTGTCACAATATCTGATTCAGTTTTTCTTGCTTTACTATTGAGGCCGACTAGGACTTCGTTTCCCAAGTATGCGCTTTCAAGACCGTGCTCACAAATATGACGAAGTTCGTTTGGTCCCATTTCACTAAGCTTCTTTTCAAAGAACTCTTTCGTGTCTTCTGTTTTGAATGCGACATTTATTCGTGTTGTGGCCAGATTGTTTCTGCGAGATTCAGAGCATGCGGTAACGTGGCAAACGAACAATGGGGTGTTCATAACTTGAACGTATCTGGTTCGTACAGAATCTCTTGTAAGGTGATGACTTACGTATTAGAATGAATTTCTACAACTGTGGTTCCAGCCTTTCATCAGAATATGGGATGTTGTGTTCCCTAAACAAGTTGATCATCTCACTCTTTGTGGTGTTCGAATGTGGTTCATTTTCTGTTTGTACAGCACGTTCGATACGGCGCGTTATCTACTACTGTTACCGAGTAATTCCTGTTTTTTAAGACGCAGATTTTTCACATTTTAAAATATCTGAAATAGGGGTGCGTCTTACGTTTGATGGCATCTGAGAATTCTAAAGAAGTACGGAAAATCAGTTGTTTTTTCCGGCCGACGTGTACTACTTTTGGATACTGAAAGACGCAGCTCCTAAGGAGTCTGATCACCAGATTAATAAGTCCTACTAAATGCCTAGGCATGTTCATAATTTCTGAAGAGTCTTTGAATTGGAACATGCCGTAAGGCCATATCTGCAAAAGGAGAAGAATAATACAGGGAAGTTTAAGTACGCGTGCTAAGTGAAGTAGATGTGTTAGCTGACTAACTACGCACGTTCTGGTTGGTTAGGACCGAACGCCGACAGTAACATGCCCCGCAATGAACGTAGCAGTCAAAAACACTGGCTTTTACCGGAAGGTCCCGGTTTCGAAACTTTGACTCCGAGACCACATACATACCAGTCACTCCAGACAGATGCTGGAATAATGCCGTATAATAGACTACGGACGCTTTCACCCACGTCCTTTGAAATTCTTTATCCAAAACCACCTTTCATTTCGTGTCTTATATTTAAAATATTAGAAAAAGCGTCGTTAAGAAACCCAACAACAAATTAAAGACAGGACACTGAGCCTGTTCCAACCCCCTGGCATCTTTACAACGTATCACTTGTTAAATTTCAGGTTCCCACGGCAGTGAAGTCGTAGGTTTTCTGGGTGGTAACGCCATGCAGACTTATGATAGACATCAACGTTTCTGATAAACAAGTACAAATGGCGTTTATGTCCAGAGGACCAGCACTGACATACTCCTCTCAATGTTGTCCTCTTCTCCTTCTTGGTCTTCCAAATTGCCACTTTCCACAAGGATTTGCATGCACCCCACCTAACATGTTGCTCTGCAGATCATCGTTAAATTAATGCGTCTTTAAACACACTCCATAAAACAAGCTGGTCATACAGTTTTTATATATAGCGTTAATTAACCTAAGTATCAATCAATCCCGAAAGAACTATCATGTTTTACGGACCGTAACAGCCAGCATATTTTTGTTCTCAACATGCAGTCCGACAGGTGGGTCTATTCAAAAGTACAAAAAGACTTATGTCGGGTTGTGGGAGGGGCGGGGCAACTTATAAAGTACTGAAGGGAAAGCGAAGCTGACACAGATACTGTTCAGAGCCATAACCTTGAAGGTTTTTTTCCAGCAACAAAACCGGTGAACTTGTAAGTACGCAAAAAGAAGGCAGCGATAGATCGGCAAGTTGCATAATTACAAGGCATTAATTTAATCAACATTCTTGACACACAGAAGCTTGCATTACACAAACAGCCTTTGTTTATTTTAATGTTCCCGTCTCTGTAAGGTTTCGAGCAGGTTTTAAAAATTAGCTATATTAAAATTACTCTTCTGCGTACACAATAGCTATGTTGGTATACTTGGCGATATGAAATTGCGCTGCAGGGGTTGGTCATATCAAATTTCGTGCAAATTTGTCATTAGATTCAGAATTATAAGTCTGGCTGTAAATGATTTCATGGCTTTTGGGATATTCTCTTGGCCTCCTAACGTTCTCAGCCGGCGTTTTGTTTGAACTGCATCCAGAGCATCCGGTATTAATAGCCTATATTACATTTAGAATTTAGCAGACGGATTTAATTTAACCATGCATGTTGCAAAATTTACGTTCGTGTGACAATATGAATTACTAACTCCATGGAGCAGTATACTTCTTGAAAAAAATAGTAGTGCTATAATATTTCCCTTCTTTTACGAAACCAGAAGATTTATTCCCACTGGTACTGATTGTGAGCCAGACTAATCCAATCCACGCAGTTTCACCCTATTTCCTTAAGATATATTCTAACATTCCGTTCTATGTCTAGGTCTTCCAAATGGTCTCGTCTCTTCAGGTTTTAAGATCGTAATTTTCTGTCAGTCTTTCATCTCTCAAGCGTATTACGCGCCTCGATAATATGATTCTTTTTGGTTTTGTCATCTTAATAACATCGGTGAAGAGCAGGCTTACAAATTTTGGATGTCCTCATTATGAGATTTTCTCCATGTTCTCAAACTCAATCTGTGTCATTCCCCTAATATGAGGGCTCAAACTTGAGGTAAGATTCACATTTTAATGTGTAGGTACGTTTTAGATATGAGGTGGGAAGATACGAGATTCGGATGGAATTATGGCATGGATTGGAAATCAATAGATTATTTTCTGGCGAGTTTGCAACGAAAAGTTGCAAGTAAGCTCTTATTAGATTCGCCATACCTGCCTTGAGAATAGCTGATGATCGGATTTACGTGTAAGTTTATATCTGTGGTTTTGTAGTAGATTCCACTCTTGGATAAAATCGGGCGCTGGTTGAAGACCTGGATGTTTTTATACGAGCGTAAATGTCCTTGAAAAAGTGCAAAGAGACGAGGGAGAGACGGGAATCAGCCACAGTTACCACGCTTGGTAGTCAGGTCGAGACCTCTGTGACATCACTGGCGCTGTTCGAAAAAGTTTCGATGTAACAAACAGCCCACCATCATCGCTTACGCTGTTGAAAGGGTTCATTTACGAACTGAAAATTTAGGTGTAATAAAAAAAGCGAAGACACAAGAATTGTTTCGCTCTGCTTACATATCCCATCTTGTTTACTCAAAGAATTCCGACGTATCAGGTCGATTCTGTTTGTCTTACCGAAGTCCGCCGGGTTGTAGTGCGTGGGGCAGTGCAGGCCGACAGACGACAGGAACGGGACGAGGTTCTGGGTCGTGCCCTGGTACACGCAGAGGCCCTGTGATACGATGTAGACGTGGTCGAAAAGCTGGAACAAGGACGCGCTGGGTTGGTGTATCGTGCACACTATGGTGCGACCTTGCCTCGCCAGTCTTCGTAGCAGTTGCACTACCTGCCTCGCCGTCACGTTGTCCAGACCACTGTAACGCAAAACAGAACGCCTGGAGAGGTGAACGTTCTTTCACGACTAGGTCGAAGAGTCGAGTAACTGTCCATGGTGGTCTCTTGAGTTGTGACGTTCTGTGGACTTATACGTCGGTACAAACACCTTGGAGGAACATACTGCCCCCATCTCCAGCTCCAACTCAGGCCACCATCGACATCTTCAGTGCCGTGAGAACATTAAGAAATTCCCTGAGCGAAGATTGATCGCCGTCATCTGTTGAGTTCAACATTTATCCCTTTCAAAATCCAGATGAATCCAGTCCGAATCTTCTCACTCATACATTTTAATGTTATTCTTCCATCTACGCCTGCATCTGACAAGTTGCCCCTTCACTTCAGATTTTGCCACTAACATTTTACATTGTTTACATTACTGTGTTTAACAGAACGTATCGACATGCCTACTACACGTTTACTGTTAATCGGTGCCTAGGTTAAGAAACGCTGACATTGCTGTGTTACCTTGTGGGTTCGTCCAAGAAGAAAACAGGTGGATTGTTGATTAGTTCGAGCGCTATCGACAATCGTTTCTTCTGACCTCCTGATAGCATTTCCGTTCTTGTGTTCTTATTTTCGAAGAGACCCAAATCATTGAGGACCTCGTGGACCTGCAGACCACACAAAGTTACATATTAATCACCTAAAAACAATATTCAGAACGCAATAACTGAGCAGCGTCATTCTTCATAAGCTCATAGTCGCTTGTCTGATCAACAAATTTCCCGTCTATCATGGAAGCGTGAAGTGCATTACCGCGTTTTTAAGAGCTAGCTACTGGACCCTGGTCTGACCCAGTTGTATCCAGCCCACACTCTCATTTCCATACACGTTTACTGTTAATCGGTGCCTAGGTTAAGAAACGCTGACATTGCTGTGTTACCTTGTGGGTTCGTCCAAGAAGAAAACAGGTGGATTGTTGATTAGTTCGAGCGCTATCGACAATCGTTTCTTCTGACCTCCTGATAGCATTTCCGTTCTTGTGTTCTTATTTTCGAAGAGACCCAAATCATTGAGGACCTCGTGGACCTGCAGACCACACAAAGTTACATATTAATCACCTAAAAACAATATTCAGAACGCAATAACTGAGCAGCGTCATTCTTCATAAGCTCATAGTCGCTTGTCTGATCAACAAATTTCCCGTCTATCATGGAAGCGTGAAGTGCATTACCGCGTTTTTAAGAGCTAGCTACTGGACCCTGGTCTGACCCAGTTGTATCCAGCCCACACTCTCATATCCAATTGTCTAAAATCCATTTTAATATTATAATTCATGCCGTAGTCCCTAAAATGACCATTAACGCTATCCTTCCATCTAAGGGTAGGTTCTACAAATGACCTATTCCCTTCAGGGTCCATTGGTGGATTCTTGTTTAAACGGTAATAAATTTCCTGTTTCCGCCTGAAGGTCTTCTGATCATATTCAGCACTTTATAATCTACGCAGTTGAGAAAAAGAATCATTAAACAGCTCGAGATGTATGTGGAAGGAATAACTTTTTGCGATTCCTGCAAATAACCAATTGACAGTGTTTCGACGTCGAATTACCATTGTCTGAAAATTATGAACTCAAATACAAGACTCAAGATCGGTCTGTGAAGGCAACATTGGCAACTTTATCCCTGGAACACTCGTTCCTAATCAAGGGTAAAATATGAACATAAGAATACATTTTCGAGGGAAGTTATTATATAAATAGTATAAATGTCACGGTCTTCACGTAAAATTGGCGTTACAAGCAATGAAAATGACGCCGAGGACATTTTGCAGAAATGTTTGGGTCGGTATACTTGCAAGCGATCTGTGTTATTAGTATTTTTATCATATTCTGAGTTGTATAATGCTCGCCTGAAGCTATTGCTTTTTTCTGATAAAATGTATTATTATTATTATTATTATTATTGCGTAATTGTTTGTAGGACCACTTCAGAGACCTGAACACAGGTGGGAGGATAATGATAAGATTGATCTTAGAGAAACTGTGTATGATTGTGTGGTACAGTTGCGGGAGTTTTGTCAGACCAGTAATGTATATTGAAAGCAGAGAAATTACTGGCAGTAGGATGAGGTACTATCCCATTTTCAAGAAAGATCATTACCGCGTTCAACCTGCGTTTCTCTGGCGTGTGACCTGGAAGCTTCAGTCTGGCTGCAACCATCATGATCTCTTGAACTGTTAACAGTGGCTGGATTAAGTCTTCTTGGGTAATGTAGCAAGAAAGTTTGTGGAAGATGCGGTTGTCTCTCGACTCGCCATTTGTGCACAGTGTTCCAGTCACTCCCAGAGTCCTGGTGACATAAGCAAGCAAAGTGATCAACAGCACACACAAACTGTGTTAATCGTGAAATACTTTTTTATACAAATTATTTGCAGTTGTAATGTAATAAGTATCTTCATGGAGCAGAGTCCTCAAGAAACTAATTGTAGCTTAATTGGTCAGTAAATTGTTCGCCTCTTACGGAACTCAAAAATTCAAAACCGATTACAAAATAATCCGCCACTGGACCCTGTCCCGAATCAGATGAATCCATGTATATCAAAATAACCTAATTATTTAAATCCTTTTTAATATTATCCTTAATCTACGCATAGGCCTCCAAAGTGGTCTCTACACTTTAGGTCTTCCGACTACTATTGTGCGAGCATTTCGAATATCTCCCATGCGTACTACATTCCCACCCATTCCACACTCTTTGATTTCATCAACCATATTTGGTGCATCTATATAGCTATAAAGAAAACCTAAAGAACATGACAGTTTGGAAACACAATGTAATATGTAATTTAATTACTTTATTATCAAATGACATCTATTAACAGCGAAAATAGCCCGTTGAAATTCAACGGAGAATGATTTTTGTCTCCTTCCCCCTTTTATCCTATATCCATTTCCTTAATCGTTCACCATAGAACAAATCTAATCCTAAAACCTGCCTAATAATTGCGGCACTTGTAATATAGAACATTTGCCATGTAACGTCATTACTAAAATCTTTTCGGCCTCTGTGAACGCAGCTAAACATTCATCAGACATAAAACTAAGTTACAGTCAATAAAAAATGCAACTGTGTATTGTAATGAAGTCAGTATGATGACCTGAAACTTCACATTCATCTGTGACACACAGTTCAGGGACAACCTGTAAGCCCACGCGTTAAACTGAATGCGAATGAATATTCTAATTCAATCGTGATATCTTTCCCATATTTTATGCATGTGACGTAAATCTTGTATCAGACATAGTAAATGACTTACAAACGGTTACACTTTTTATAAGCAAGTGACTACATGTTCGAAGAGATTAAAAAAAACATAAACACACTCTTTGTCTCTGTGGTCCATTATTATCCTTCATTATACACTTCCACAGCCACGGTGGTCTAGCGGTTAGAACGCTGGCCTTGTAATCCTGGGGTCTCGGGTTCGATTCCCGGCGGTGCCCGAATTTATAACTTGTGTTGGGCAAGGCCGTGGTCTAGCAACACGGAGTTTTCCTCCGGGGGGCTTCCCCGGTTTCTCCGTGGCATCCCAACAATTACTCCATTCACACTCACACAGAAGAAGGCAATGGCAAACCACTTCTGGATCATCTGCCAAGAACGTATATGAACAGGTCCCAGTCCGAGAAAAGGATCGAAGGATCCAGTTCATATGTCAGACACAACACTAAATAAACAATAAAAAATACACTTGCATAACGGTCTCGTACTTAGAGGTTCTCAAACCGAAATTCCGTACGCATTTGTCATTTCTTTATTTTTTTAAACATTATAGGTCCACTTACATTCCATCTGTTTCATTCTTCTTTATATAATCACACATAGTAATCCTATTAGATAGAAATCGCAAGTTAAAAAGTTCGACTTTTGGTAATTTTCTCCAGTTTCCTGTAACTTCATGCTTCTTGTGCCCAGATACTCATCTCAACTCCTTTCTCCTTTGTCGTCTCAGTCCACACACATTCTAGTTGCCACACCTGTCAAGTCTGCAGTAGCGACATTCATCTGTTTGGCTTACCTGTAGCCGGAAACTGCGTTCAAGAGACTGCTTTTGCCGGCTCCAGACGGCCCCATGATCGCGGAAAGTTTCCCAGATGCGAACTTCCCGCTCACCGACTTCAGAACACATTTTTGTAGACCTGAAATGTTTCATCCAATTGGATTATAATATTCATTTGCTCCTTTTTCTTTGTTAGCGGACTTCAGATTTTTAGAGTCTTTTTATATATTACAGTTTTTTGTATTATTGTGGTATTCTAACTGTATACCAGGGTTCAAGGTTAAATTATAGAGATGAAATCATCATGTTCCTCTGAAACGGTGTATAGTCAAAAGTGTACACTGTGCGACCTTATAGACCACAGGCTACATAACATCATCGTAAAAGCCTCACCTTCAGTAGTAAATTTAACTCGCCAACCATGGCGTCTCAGTTTATCAGTTGTAAAAATGACGAATATTAAACGAATGTGGTTGCAGGAACGGGAACTGGTGTGGTTTGTGATAGCGTCACGGAACTCACGTACACACGCTTACAAACATTTCCAGGTCGATTTTTGATTACATGCAATAGGATAAGGATCGTGTTCAATCCCTAAAATTAAACCAAAAATTACGATGAACTTATGGTCGCAACCGATTTGACAGCGAGAAATAAAAGCATTTGGAAATCAAACGAAATAAATATTTTAGAAAACATCAATGTTTAAAAAGTGTTAAAATGTTTACAACTGTTGCTGATATTGGTCTCTGTTAGTTTGAGCACATAACATATCCCCGTGACACAAAGAATTCCTGGTACGCTGAAAAATTCTGTAAAGAAGTTTCTGAGGGCGAGTGATTACCTCAACTTGATTTACGTCACTTGGCTTCCGTCAAGAGTCACGTGGTCTGCAGAGTGATTGTTAGTCATCAGCATGTGACTGGCTCGTTCGTCTTCCAGCACATACGTACGTAATAATCGTGCAGTTCATGTCAATGCATTGAGAAATGTACTCTGAAGAGTTCGTCAATAAAAATGAGAAAGTTTGCCTTTTTTTGGCCCCCATCCACTATTTGCGTTATTTCTAACGAAGTTCATAAAATTATTGCATTATGGGAGGGCACCTTTGCCCTTCTTTCCATCCGCATATTTAACAAAAAACTGCTTAAAGAAATTTCGTTAAATTTTGTGCTGGACATTTGCCACGTAAATGTAATTTCGGTTTGTATCACTTTAATATGATCCCTGTTTAGCACGAAGGAAATCATCTAAGCCGTAGTTCGTAGAGAGAATGGAGGAATAATTAAAATGTTTATTCTAAAATACAAAAACAGACAGGCCTAACTTTGGATTCTTAGGCCGGGCGCAAACGGAGCCACTAGTGGCTAAACACGACCACAAGTAGTCGCCACTTTATGCAGACGTTTGCGCGGGATAAACAGTGGTCGGAGGCAGCCACAAGTAGCGAGACACGGCCACTACCGCAGCGAGTGGCCCAGTCGAGCCACTACGAACGCCGTGTCTGCGCTGAGTCTATTAAAACTCCATACAAAATACAGTCCGCAGCTTGTGGCGGTCACAAGTGCCTGTGGCTAGTGGCTCCGTTTGCGCCTGGCCTATATGTTAGTCACAGGGCGTTTACAACTTTTCCACAAGAAACTGACCTTCAAATTGTATGAAACATGAAGGAATACATATTGTCTCTTGGGTTTTCCCGTTAATTTCTGCAAGTGATTTCTGAGGTATTAATAATATCTCAATGTGAGTACCGAGAAGACCGATCCTTTTCCACCTGCGTCCTGTTTACGGCAGTATTTTGTACATAGTTTTTAAATGACAGGTGATATATTTTCCTGTTACGACAGCAACTGTAAATATCTTAGAACTTTTGATTATTCTCTAAATGTGATTGCGACTGTACAACATTCCAGAAGACCATCTTCATGTCTTAATCTTAACCACAGACCGGAAATCCTTATTTGCGGTTTTCTGGATTATCTTCACCCCATTTTAATTGCACGACATCCAGTCACATCTTGGGAACTGTCTTTTGACGCGGAGAAGACGATCATCTGATGCACATACGGACTTCAGTTTCCACAACATAACTGCGAGCTTCAGCTGCGTCACATTAAGAGGGGAAAGGAAGGTGGAGAGGGCGGATGGGGAACAAGACGGCAAAGAGTCTGTCTGAGGGGGTTTATCGTGACTAATTTCTTTTTCGCCTTTTTCGTTTGGGCACAATCGGTGGTATTTTCATGCACTGCGCTGTATTTTGTGAAAGAAGGAACTATAAAACACTTAGAATGCATTACTTCCACAGCCTCTACGCAATAATTTGAAGTCCAAGGAAGGATTGGGTTGCCATCGCTTCGAGGTTTTACCCTCCATCCCACGTGCGTTTTTTTAACGGGCATCCAGGCTCGGAGTTATGTTGCGGCCACTGTACATCACATCCTCATTCACGAAGATCTTTCTTTTGGGTTTTCTGGGTTGTTGTTTCGTAGTCTGAGCAGACAGCCTTCATCACATCTGAAATATCACTTCGCAGTCATTTGTCTGTGTTCTTTGCGTTAAGTGAATTCAACGAACATACAACGGAAGGCCGTAATCTCTTATTCTGCTGGCATATTTTACTTTTAAAATTGCGCAGGGAATTTCGACTGATTTTGGTATTTTTGAATCTATAATTAGAGGAACTTCGGAAATTTAATTTTTTTCGTATCGGTCCCCTGTTTTACTTGAAAGTGAAATTTTATTTTGT
The DNA here is from genome assembly GCF_000696155.1 of Zootermopsis nevadensis. The sequence goes on along the minus strand of NW_019060275.1, from coordinate 254,000 downwards.
TATCATCCAGGCATGTAGTACGAAAATACAACTGTGATTCAGTAAAATCTGCTCCTTTTTTAATATGGTACATATTTTAGGAAAATTTAAGATTAACTCTTTTGACTCCATCCAGTGTGATTAATTTTGCAAAGAAATTGTAGGGACCGGCATGAATCTGAAAGTTTGTCCTTCGACGGTCGGCCGTGGCGTGTGACGAAACATGGGATGTCGTGATTCAGATTCCATTCTCGTGGGTTTTTCATTCGGGGATGTTGGTGACAAAAGACGGCAGTGTAGGTTTGCAAAGTTGAAGCAGAATAATTGGACGGGGAGAAGCACGATATTTTCAGCCCAGAGATTATAATGCTGACCGACAGGTGAGTGGGCTCAAGGTCAAGTGTTATGATTCGTGACGCGTGCTTCTTGGTTTCAGTAAATGAATTTATGAGGAATACAAAGGACCCATTTGGAAACTGCGTACGTCGGAGCCGATTATTTTCCTTTCGCCGATCTGCGATATGGAATGCGTGTGGATAACATCAACATACCTTTTCCGCTCCATGGTCTCGGTTTGACCGTGAAACTGAGGTCCTTGAACTCCACGTCCATTATGCTCTTGGTCTCTTCAGCGAGTTGCTCAGAACTGGAACAGAAACGGGAAGGTATCAGTCAAGCAACCGTACACAGGCAGCAATGGGCGAGATCAACAAACCGGAATTGTATACACGAGGAAGCAAGAGCAGACGATACCATTCAGTAAGCATCTTTGGTCTTCCCGTTTTGCTGTCTAAAAACGTAGAAATTAAAGTATTGGCCAACAAAACTATAATTTTACCTGTTGTTTTGTCTTGACGTGAAGCATGGCATTTTACGTTGAGGGAAGAACACAGATTGAGGGTATTTGAGAATGAGGTGCAAAAGACCCGACAAGGAAGAAGTTGCCAGCGGCTGGAGTGCCGTATCTTATACTCTTCACTAATTTTTATCGCCCTGATGATGGAGGCAAGAACGACATCAGAGACGTCGGTAAACTTCTACCAGACTAGACGGCGTTACGGCCCAGAAGACAGCCATGTTAGGATGATCAAATCAAGTATGATGAAATTGGCAGGGCATGTAGCGCGCATGGCAGTGACGAGAAATGCGTCTGATATTTGGCTGGAAGGCCCCAAAGGGAGAAAACCACTCGAAGACCTGATATTACAACGGATTTGTAGCGGGATTTTCTGGATACGGCAATGAACTTCCGGCTCACTGAACGGCGACTCTGTTCCATGGAATGAGTTAGAGGTAGTGGATGACTGTGCGTTTAGCCCTTCTCCCTCGCGTGCAAAACTTCCGAAACAGCTTACAAACATCACGACTGAATTGCTTTCACGTCTTTCGCATTCTGGGGATTTATTCGGAAGATGCAGTATTCGAATCTCAGTGGTTTCATGCCTGCCCTTCGTGTCTGCTATCGAAGGACGATACAGTATCTTGAAACATGTCACAATAGTTTTCTCTTTTGTGTCCTTATCTAATCAGCATTCATGATATCAAATCTAAAACTTCTTGACGATGGTGAAGAGTCAATTGAATAAAAATTTCCTTGGATATTATCCATCGTCTAGTAAATATAAAACGTAAAACGACGTTTCGGAGATAGAGTTCTATCTCCGTCTTCAGGTTCCTACACAGTTGGGCCCACTAAGAGCTAATCCCTATCTCCGGAGATAGGGATTAGCTCTGTCTAGTCTATCATGTCTTATCATGTCTTATTCGACACGATAAAACCCACATATTTGAAACAAAGTCTTATTTACACTAATGGCCACGGGCCGGTGATTGCGAACAGCTGCTATGCGCTGTGACGTTCGATTAAGTAGTACGAACAGATTGTGCACCTTGCGCGAACTGGTTCCCGTTACGTAAGCAGATTCATTCCGCGTGAGGAAGAGGTCAGTCTCTTGGTTTCATGTTTTACCTCTTTAGAGGCTACAGTCTTGGAAGAAAGGATAATGAACATCATTGTACGACTTGCAAACTGTTTTGTAAACCGTTCCCAACGAAGCTGAGACACTTACGAGGCAGTCTTCTGCGCAGAAGACTTTGTCAGTCGGACACCGGGTTCCTTATGTTTACATATAGACAGTGACCTGAAGATGGAAGAGTAATATCCGAAACATGTCACCTCATAACATCAAGATGTGGGCAAATGGTTGTGTGGATATGGTGATTTAATAAATATGGAGACAATAAGATTAACTCTGAGTCTGGCATGTTTTAAAACAGTGCACATCCGTTATAAGTTCAAGTAAAGCAATATTGTGGTGGGACACTGCGAGGTGGTTGACCGCTTATCCTTACTCAAGAGACACTCCTACGTTGAACACAATTGAACGTCGAGATGGAAGGGTGACGGTTTGACTTTGCTTATTGCCTGTTTTGTTCACCAGTTTCTGGACAGGATAGGCCTACTTCTGGGGTGACGAACCTCTTTTCGACCTGGTGCCAGACTTAAAAAAAGTTAGACCGTGCGTGCACGAGCGGTTTGGGCCGCAGCGGTTTTTCTGCCGCAACGTGCTTCATTTTCGATGCGGTGCGGTGGCCGCACAGCGCCTGGCGGTAGCAATAGAACACGAAGAACCCTACCTGTGTGCGCGCACGAGCGGTGAAACAGCCGCACGGCGACCATTGGTGTAACTGAATAGGAGAAAAGGCCGGCAATGTACAGTTCGGTCATATCGGTGTACAGTGACAAAAATTAAAGAGAAACTGTATATAGAAGTTTGTGAAGCTCTACTGCCGAACTAGAGCCAAATTGACAAAAAATCTGAATAATTTTTTTGGATAAACACGCAGGTCCTCATATAACTTGTGAAATTGGGCCATCAACAATTTTTGACTTACAAGTGGAGGGAACCAAAATTTGTTTCTACGCTTCTCTCTTGCTCTTAGCAAAAAGCGAACACAGTGACAATCTCAACAAAATCCATAACTCGACTTACCAACCTAGAGCACACGTCAACTGTCTCACAAAATCCAGATCCCAATTGAACAAAAATGCGTTTATTTCACCGTCCGTGTGCACAGACAACAAGAATATTCGGTTGCGGTAGTTTTACCACTGCGACAGTAAAACCGCTCGTGCGCGCTAGCTCTTATAGAATAAATTCATGACTAATTCAGGGTAATATCATTAGATAAGAGGGGGCTTCTTGTGTTACGTTAGGTTGGGTTAAGTAAGGCTAGGTTAGACTTGGTTAGGTTAAATTAATTTAGGTTAGGTTGGGTTAGATTAGTTAAGTTAGTTTAGGTTGGGTTAGGTTAGTTTAGGTTAGGTTGGGTTGGGATAGGTTACGTTAGGTTGCGATAGGTTAGGTTAGGTTGGGTTAGGTAAGGTAAGGTTGGGTTAGGGTAGGTTAGGTAAAGTTAGGTTAGGTTGTCCTTTGGTTTAAGTTAGGTTAGTTTAGGTTATGTTAGCTTAGGTCTGTTCAGATCAGTATGTGTCGGATTAGGTTAGGTTGTGATAAAAGTGCAGCTGAAATTTCGAAATTATAATTTGTCCATTTCTTTTCGCCCTCACATCTTCCTAACTGTAGTTATCTGATTGGTTATTCTGATGTTACGATGAGGTCACTGTTAGGCCAAGGTCAAAGCAAGGTCAGCCCAATAGTTTCCCTTATAAATGTATTTAAATTTCTCAAGGTCACATACTTTCACGATTATTTCTGCCAAACCGTTAATACCTGGTTGACCATACTCATTCCGAAATTAGGTCACGTATAGGTCAATGTTATATGGAAGTCAGGTCAGAATCGCCCCAATAGTTTGCCAGATAAAGGTATTTAAAATACTCAAGGTCATATCTTTTCACGCTTATTTCTGCCAAACCGTTAATAACTGGTTGACCATACTCATGTACGAATGAGGTCACGTATAGGTCAAGGTCATGTAGAAGTCACGACAAAATCGGCCCAATAGTGCGCCAGATACAGATATTTAAAATACTCAAGGTCACATCTTTTCACGCTTATTTCTGCCAAACCGTTAATAACTGGTTGACCATACTCATGTACGAATGAGGTCACGTATAGGTCAAGGTCATGTAGAAGTCACGACAAAATCGGCCCAATAGTGCGCCAGATACAGATATTTAAAATACTCAAGGTCACATCTTTTCACGCTTATTTCTGCCAAACCGTTAATAACTGGTTGACCATACTCATGTACGAATGAGGTCACGTATAGGTCAAGGTCATGTAGAAGTCACGACAAAATCGGCCCAATAGTGCGCCAGATACAGATATTTAAAATACTCAAGGTCTTATCTTTTCAAACTTATTTCTGCTAAACCGTTAATACCTGATTGTCCATATTGACGTAAAATGAGGTCACGGATAGGTCAAGATCATATGAAAATCACGACTAAATAGGCCTGCTACAGTTCTTTAAAATTCTCAAGGTCATATATTTTCACGCTTATTTCTTCCAAACCGTAAAAACCTGGTTGACGATAATCATGTCAAAATGAGGTCACGCATAGGTGAAGGTCATATGGAAGTCACGACAAAATCGGGCCAATAATTTACCAGATACAGGTCTTGAAAATTCTCAAGGTCATATCGTTTCACGCTTATTTCTGCCAAACCGTTAATACCTGGTTTTCCATACTCATGTCAATATGACGTCACGAATAGGTCAAGGTCATGTCAAGACCGCGACAAGTTCACGCAAACTGTTTGAGAATTAGTGGCGTCATACTCTTCAAGGTCATTTGATGTACTATTTTCTCACGCATACCCATAGAAAACTGTAGGAATCTGAGTGACATTGCACACATCATTTAGAGGTCATAAATATGTAAAGGGCGGAATATATATTCACTCCCTAATTTTTGTTGGGATAGATTACCTTAGGTTGAGTTAGGTTAGTTTGGGTTACGTTAGGTTAGATTGGGGTGCTTTGGGTTAAGTTAGGTTAGTTTAAGTTAGGTTAGCTTACTCCAGTTCAGATCAGAATGTGTTGGATTAGTTTATGTTGTGATAAACGTGCCGCTGAAAATTCGAAATTATAATTTGTCCATTTCTTTTCGCCCTCACATCTTCCTAACTGTAGTTATCTGAGTGGTTATTCTTATGTTACGTTGAGGTCACTGTTAGGCTAAGGTCATCTAGTTTAAAATTGGTTTTTGTTGATGCCATTATGAACTTCTCAAAGTGTAGTGGTAAATATTTTTAAAATTAGGCATTAACAACATCCTGTCCACGTAACTTCAAGTTTAACATAATTGCAATAACACAACCAACACAGCATATTCAGGAAGGACTTCATTGAATCTGATGAAGAGGATCTGTTGTGATCTTGGATTATACAAGCAAGCTTACCTGTGTTATAAAATAGGAATGTTTCGCACCTCTTTATAACACGCGATACCCTTAGTAGGATTTGAGGTTTTCATGGCGGTGAGTCTGAAGATGGCTGTCTTCTGGGTTGTAGCACCGTGTAGTGTGGTAGAAGTTTACCGACGTTTCAGAGGTACTTGCTGCTTCAATCATCGCCCTGATGAAAGCGTTTGTTTTCAGATGAGTGCACTGGACTCAATCTTACTGAAATGGTCTATATGGACATATCTCGGGTGACTGATTTGAAGAAAATCTTTGTAAACCAATTTGTGTTCCACACTTTGCACACTAATCAGAACAGCAGCTATACATAAAAACAATAAGCTGTTTGCTCTTCGTGAGCAACTTTAAGGATTATAGAAGTTAAAAGTTATTATATTGTAATTAAACACGTGTAGATTTCAGTTACAACCCACTTTCATGTATCATCTGATGGCCCATCCAATCGTAGTGATCGTATGACGATTTGAATAAACAGCGACAGGGACATCAAATTACTTATGCCCGATACGTAGCCAGGGCCCTCAATCACGTCGCCTTGACTGCGTTATGTAACTTTGTAGTTGCATCGGAGATTTTGGCGCTACAGACGAGTTAAGGTATTGGCCTACTCTGTTGTAAAAGTTTGCTAAATTTCATTCAGCGTAGTAGTAACAGCTCTTAAATTTAAATCCGAGCGTTGAGTCATGCACTTCCTGCCGGGAACAGAGAAGTGAAAGTTTCGTTTAACTTTTCCAGCGGACGCGCTGTTTCAGCGGGATTCACATGAGCGCGCACAATAAACGCTGCGACTTAGAAACAAGTGTGGGAAGGCGTGTTGAATATGAGTACAGTCTTTTCCAAAATGAACTTCTGTATGCTTGATTGGGCTTGTTTTTCAATATTATATCCCAGAATTAGCCCGAAGAGACTGAAGAAGACCACGATGAACTACAATTTTTATAGCCGATAACCCGACTGATGATGGAACCTGATCCGCCCGCTGTTGAAAGATTATCGTTAATGACACGAGGGTGGGGATCTGACTGTCTTCTAGGATGTTGCGCCGTGTAGTCGTAGCCCTGATGATGGAGGCAGTAAGCATCTCTGAAACGTTGATCAGTGTCTACCAGACTATACGATGCAACGTTCCAGGTGAAGCCATCTTCATACTCGCCGTAAAGAACCTGAAATTTCACTAACATAAGGATCCATAAATCACCTGATCAGTTGATTAATAATTTATATTAGAACTTCATTTCAGAATGAAAGTAAAAACTCACCTCTCTGAGATGCCACTATTTTTGTAATGGAGTGGTTAGATGTCTAGTTAGGTCTGGTGTTTCTGCTGAATTGCTAATATATTTATATGCGAAATCTCCAACCTATTATCAAGCAAAGTCCCGGCCTGTGCAGATAAGTGTCTACTTTTATGACGTAGTTCCCGAGTGGAAGGGAGACAGACTATTTGCCATTCGGATTGCGCAATATTTTAAAGAGACTAATCGTGAATTTGAAAAATGGTAATTAGACGTGGTAAGTGAACGTCTGCTGAATTGCGTGCAGAAACGGAACGCGTGTGTTTTATTTGAAAAATAGTTACAACAATAATAATTATCATAAGGGTAGGGATGGGATGAAGCACGGACATACGGAATATAGAAGAAAGAAAGTGGTAAGGAGGAGAGGATAAAAGAAGAGCATAAGAGCTCAAGAAGAAGGGCAAGAGAATGGGAAGAGGAAGGAGAAGCTTAAAGAGCACGAGAGAAAGGAGAGAAAAAGAAAAAAAGGAGGAGAAGGAGGGGGGATGTTGAAATGTTGGTGTCCGACGCCTCTCTGATGTTCTGCTGCTTTTTATTTTATTTAGTGTTCTGTCTGAGGACAGGTCCATATGAACAGGATCCTTCCATCCTTTTCTCGGACTGGGACCTGTTCATATACGTTCTTGGCAGATGATCCAGAAGTGGTTTGCCATTGCCTTCTTCTGTGTGTGAATGGAGTAATTGTTGGGATGCCACGGAGAAACCGGGGAAGCCCCCGGAGGAAAACTCCGTGTTGCATGGACCACGGCCTTGCCCAGCACAAGTTATAAATTCGGGCACCGCGTTTGGCTCAGGACAGTCGCTGAGCATGAGCTGAGCAGCGTATTTGTTTCTGTTGCCAGCCAAGGCACACAGCGGAACACGTTCCACACTGAAGCAAGCAGTAATATTTAAAGACGAACCTACAAGAGGGTTCTCTTTCTCTTTCCAGAAAGCGCCAAGACGATTTAATTTTAAAAAAGTCCTTATTTGAATTTCTTTCCGTTCTTTGGGCACATAATATCTGTTGCAAGGTGTCAGTGTTTCGAAGCAAACGGAAGTAGCAAAACTGCGCATGTCTGTCCGTTTAAATGTTTTCTCATTTAAATATCGATAAAATGTTATATCTTACACCCTAATGATAGATTTTAACGAAACCATTTTGTTCAATATGCCAGATCCTATATCAAGGAGTATGCAGTCAATAACATTTATTAACAGATCCATTTACAGTGAAAATTAATGATTCGTAAATCGAGAGGCTGAGTGTATATTCCATATTCCTGGCCTGCGTATATTACACAAGCAACATCTAACTTAAGAAGCATCGTAGCGCAAGCCAGTAAACACCTTCTGAAGACACGCGAGGAATACAGAGAACTATTAAAGATTGCAAACTGTTTCCCAACACGAGTTCCGTGTGAGCGCTCAAGGTCTGGAATAGAATCGTGATGTGATTTTTTATTATACAATAGACCAGTGGTCCCCAACGCGGTGCCCGCGGGCGCCATGACCAAGGCTTTTTGGATGCCCGCGTTGATACGGAAAGATGTTATACTGAATAATGAAGGCCGTTAAACCATGAACATTATAAAATCAAAGCGCAGATCTCGACTTACTGATGGCCCATCTTGACGATTGTTTGCGAGCAGCAACATCATCCCACACTCCCAAATTTGAAAAACTGGCCGATGAAATGCAGTGCCAAACATCACACTAACTTCCCACTTGAGTAATAATAATTGTACTTATAAAAGTACGTATTTTTGATTGCATCGTTAAACGTCGTGTTGTTTTGTGTATTATTTGGTGTCCGTATCTTATTTGTCCAGAGAAAAGAAAATTTGGCTTTTTTAATTGGTTGGTGCCCGCCACGATCTCATAAATTCTCAAATGTGTCCGTAGGCACAAAAAGGTTGGGGACCACTGCAATAGACTGTACCGCACAGAAAACTATGTTCCTCCGACTCAACTTAGCACATTTCTCATCTAATACGTCTTGGCTGTCGCAGTGTTGGATGAACGGGTTACACTGGCGACGTCCAATTTTACCACCGGCGACTTTTTGGGAGCGCGGCAAGACGCCTACCTTTTCTGTCCCAAACGATAGTCACATGTTTATCGTTAGAAAGGCGAAATATGCATATATTTGTGATATCAATGTACTTTATATGTGGTAATAATAGGAAAGTCCATGCGACACTGGTCTTTACCTTGTGGGCCGAAACAAGTAACTCTGAATTAGGAATGACGATGTTTTCCCTGTTAGTTAATTACAAAGTACCGTTCGTTATATGTATATAATTGTGTATAAGACGGGTTTTATAACTGAGATTGATTATTGCACAACAGGATGGTGAAATATATTGTTGGGACACCCGTAATATGTTTCGAATTACTATCCCAGATTCGCATGGAGTGAATGAGTTAATGGAATAACACAGCACTACATTTACAAGTCTTTATCAACCGGTGTTTGCGGCAAATTATAAATGTGAGGTGGCCGGATATAATATCAAATGATGTCTTGTGGGAGATAACAAATCAACCACCGATTGACGAGCAAATTAAGGAAAGAAAGTGGAGGTGGATTGGCCACACATTGCGCAAGCAACTTGGAGCAGTTGAAAAGACAGCACTGGACTGGAATCCGCAGGGAACACGGAGACGGGGCCGTCCGAGGAAGACATGGAAGAGAACGGTGGAAGAGGAGGCTATGGAAGCTGGTAAAACCTGGAGTGAAGTGAAACGTTTGGCTGTCAACAGAACTAGATGGAAGGTCTTCACTGCTGCCCTATGCTCCACCAGGAGTAACAGGAAATAACTAACTAACTAACATGTTATACACTACTTTCCATTGGTGACATACAGCTGACGAGAATTATGGTGAAATAAAACATGTTTGTAACCTTCTACTGTGGTTGTGGTGCTTATGTCATCGGAGAAAACGTAAATACCACAAAGGAGAACCAGCTACACGTCTCGTGAACAGACTGCAGGACAAAACAACAGCTAACGAATGTTTTGCATTGTGTCAAAGTTCAAGTATACGGGAATGGCGATAAAAATTCTAAATCGCATTTATGATTAAATTAAGAATAGATCTGATCGACTAGCTGCCATGGAGTTCAGAATATTTTGCCTTCCGGCTGCAAATTTAAATAATTATGACCACATCAAAAGAGATGAGTTAATGTATCTCACATGAAGGAGGTGAGAAATGCGTACAGAATTATGTTTTGGAAACCAGAAGGGAGACCTATGCATAAGTAAAAGGATAATATTAAAATGGAACTTGAGGAAATACGGTGAGAGGATGTGGACTGGATTGATCTTGTCGAGGACTGGGAACGGTGGCTGGGAAAGATGCAATGAACTGCGGAGTTAAATAAACGACGGGGAATTTCTTGATTAATTGAAAGACTGTCAGCATCTCAAGGAATCTGCTCATCTAGTTTTCTCTTGTTCTGTTCCCTTACCTGCGGAAGAAACCCAGTTCGAATTCCTGCAGCGATACTTGCTGGATGGCGTGTTTTAATTGATTACTAATATTGAGTCTGAAGAATTGACGGAAACGCGTATCCTCGTAGTATCAGTCAAAGGTCAACAAATAGTTTGTCTTTGTTGGGGTCAAAGAATGCCAGGCCCAAGTTGTAAGACTTTATCGAATCCTGTTTTATTTCAATTTGTTGCAAACCTTCTGGCCACTGACCAACTGACATAAATTTTTTGTGTCACATTTTGTTTTGATAACAGAATAAAAATCACCCAAGCCATTGCAATTGCACCCCATTAAGATTTGCGACTTTTATTTCAAACCTTATCTTCATATGGTGAACTCGGTATGCAACGCAGTATGAAGCGGAAAAACCTTACTTTGTATTCGTCATCTGCAATTTAATAGCAAATACGTGATTTCAAAATATGTCAGAGTTCAAATATTATTAACATTTCAAGAATAATTGTGCTTCAAGATGTCTATAGCGCGATCGGCTGGTGTGTATAATTGAACACGAAGGCCAGTGAAGTATGCAAAATCTTAAGAACGCCATTGTAATACACCTTTTCACACTTGTTAATACGTGTAATTTCTCATTACTGACGCCAGAATTGTTTTTGAGCAGATTGTGCACCACGTGTTAAATAAATATTTTCATACCCGCATGACTCTTTGGCAACAGTACATCCTTGAGATACCTTCACATGA
>NW_019060275.1:228480-239751 GCF_000696155.1 Zootermopsis nevadensis | reverse complement strand
ATATATATATATATATATATATATATATATATATATTTTGCGACGTCAAAAGTAAATACGTCATTGGTATGAAAAAAGAATACTTAGGAGTAGGTCTGAAGAGCGAGTTTGAGGCTACGGCCTTGGCACCAGAAACACTAACCAAGTCAATCTCGTTTTCCAGACAGCCAAGGCAAGAACAATTTTTTTATACGTTACAGGAACAACATTAGGCAGTTCGTTTTATGCGATTGAATATCTTGTTGGCTTTATCATTTTTATCTGTTCTGGGTAAAAACCATGAGCCGGGATAGCTTAGTCAGTATAGTGACTAGCTACGGGCTGGACGACCGGGGTTCGATCCCCGACAGGGGCAGAGGATTTTTCCTCTAGCCTCTGCGTCCAGACCAGCTCTGGGGCCCACCCAGCCTCCTCTACAATGGGTACCGGGGTCCTTTCCCGAGGGTAAAGCACGGCCGGGGCGTGATGCTGACCACTCACCCCCATCTAGTGCCGAGGTCAAGGAAGAGAGGAGCTTTACCTCCACTCCCCCCCAAACGCCTACGTGGCGTATAGTGGGACAAACTTTACTTTACTTTACTTACTTTACTGGGTAAAAACCTTTCACGACTAACGTAAAAGTTAAATCGTGCCACAGACTTCACATTACATACGTGGAAATTCTTTTAATACATTTAGTTTAATACTTTATATACCTTATTTATAGATCTTGAAGAGGTTTATATTTTATGTCACGAACCATTATCATTTTAGAGAAAAAATACCGGGAAATTTTAATCTGAACTCCATATAATTTATTGAACTGATAATGAACCAAAATTGAATTCACTAAGTAGAAATCTGTTAATGAATTTTTGTAGGTATAAAATGCAGGTTGACGGATACAGCCTCCCACCCCTCATTACGTATTCATTCTGTGCACTTAGTTGATATACCCATAACTCATAATAGACATATGGAGTAAAGTCCAGATTGGCCGACCTTCGGTTATCCAACATCCATTCCGACTTATCCAACACGCCGTGTCGGAACGCTCCATTTTATCAATAGTCAACTCAGCATTTAATGTATTCACTTGCTTTAACATATTGTTTTTATTCGTAATTTAATAATATTGTAAACTGAGTTTTAAATTGAGTTGATGTTTCCCCTGTCGTATTATTCAGCCGCCCTTCGGTACCGCCAAGGTCCGATAACCTGGACTGCACTGTATGTGTGTAGGTTTATGTGCAATTTTACGGACAAGTTAAATAGCTACTTATTGTTTTCTGGTCATTAATTATTATCTGTACTGTGTATTCTTCCTGGAATTCGTCTAAGAAGGAATATTCCTGTCGTAGATGGAAAGGAATTAACCCCGAACGTCCATAAAATATGTGCAAATACTTAATGGACTCTTGAATAAATTATAAAGAAGGAAAACATGGATGAAAGGACAAGGGAAAGCTGAGAATGTGTACTAGGTGGATTGTGGTATTCTGGATTGTGATGTCATTACTCTCAAGATGGCTGTCTTCTGGGTTCTAGAGCCGTGTAATCTGGTAGAAGTTTACCAACGTTTCAGAGGTCCTTCATTATCGCCCTTATGATGGAGGCAGCATGGACTTTTGAAACGTTGGTAAACTTCTACCAGACTACACGGCGCTACAAACCAGATGACAAGTCACCTTCGGACTCTCGTCCTTGAGGACCTCAAATCCTACGTCACTGAGGAACGTTGGCCACGATCCACATTTATAACGTCACGGTACTCTGATATATGCTGAAAGTGTGTTCTACTGTGTAACTGTACGTATGCAGCGTATCTGTCATAAATTTCTGACTTGTAATTAGGGTCTTTATTGCATTTGAAATGTACTATAAAGTATCTTATATCTAGGGCAGAAGTATCAGTGTTAAAACCATAATATTTGTAAAACGTGGCAATGTTCAGGTCATCTGAGATTCCGTTAGGAATAGTAGCCTACTCTGCTGTACTCGAATCTTCAGTGTGTACAGCACATCAGAGATCGCCGAACCTGTCTGCTGGCACCAAGGTCCCGCGGAAGTGTTTCCTCATGTCTGCGAGAACGTTTATTTATATAAGCAGCTGTGGGAATGGCTAACGGGTTTTTATATTTAGTATAGAGTTAAAAATGTTTACGTAATATATTAGTGACCCCTAATCATAAAATAATGGTTTTAAACGGGCACAGTATTTTTAAAGTAGATGGCGTCCGTTATGAATTGAAATATCCTTATTCTAAAAAGTCAGGTGAGACCCCTGATGTGCGTCATGAATATAGCGTTGCAAGAATGAAATTTCTCAAGGATTTTTCTGCGGATTCCAGATTCTAGTAATCTGTGGATCGTTGATCACCAAGGTGGTATTTAGACGAAACTGGCATACAATAATTGTAGTACTGAACCGTCGTATTATTATTTTTGTGACATATAAGGGTACGTTCACATTTCCTGGAATCTAAACTATAATTTCACGGTAGTTAACTTCATGGCCTACTTTGATTTAAAGGCTATTTATTAAACGGATCAATAGGTGTTAACAAAATTCATCCATTGCGCCATCATGTGTGCCAGTTAAATGCAGTTCAGTTCTTCATTCCCTGATTATCTTGTCTTCTTGCCATCAAGATTTGGATCAGCGAACAGTTCCGAGGCTCTCTAAGATAAAATGTCATGTAAGACTTGAGGTTCTCACAGCGGTGAGTATGAAGATATCCGTCTTCTGGGTTATTGCGCTGTGTAGTCTGGTCGATGTTTACCAACGTTTCAGAGGTCATACTGCCTCCATCATCAGGGCAATTCTTAGTATGAAGATTCCTGTCTTCTGGGTTATTGCGCTGTGTAGTCTGGTCGATGTTTACCAACGTTTCAGAGGTCATACTGCCTCCATCATCAGGGCAATTCTTAGTATGAAGATTCCTGTCTTCTGGGTTATTGCGCTGTGTAGTCTGGTCGATGTTTACCAACGTTTCAGAGGTCATACTGCCTCCATCATCAGGGCAATTCTTAGTATGAAGATTCCTGTCTTCTGGGTTATTGCGCTGTGTAGTCTGGTCGATGTTTACCAACGTTTCAGAGGTCATACTGCCTCCATCATCAGGGCAATTCTTAGTATGAAGATTCCTGTCTTCTGGGTTATTGCGCTGTGTAGTCTGGTCGATGTTTACCAACGTTTCAGAGGTCATACTGCCTCCATCATCAGGGCAATTCTTAGTATGAAGATTCCTGTCTTCTGGGTTATTGCGCTGTGTAGTCTGGTCGATGTTTACCAACGTTTCAGAGGTCATACTGCCTCCGTCATCGCCCTGATGACGGAGGCAGTAGGACCTCTGAAACGTTGGTTAACATCGACCAGACTACACAGCGCAACAACCCAGAGGACAGAAATCTTCATAAAATGTCATATTTGTTTTCAATGTCTTGGTGTGGACTCTGAAATCAAGTACTCACTGTGTTCGGAGCTGAGGACAAGAATGCGTGGTGGAAATTTACCGCCACTTCACGGCGTTCTGCTTACTCACGGAGTTAAGTGTACTCTTATCTCTCTTGTGTACCCGTCGTTTATCCCATCCATAATTATTTATGCAGTTCTGTTTCCCGTAACGTTACGTACTGATTCTACCCTTTTTGTTTGTCTAGGCGACGACTACAGGTTGTGAAGATGTTGAGCACGCAGTTAGTTCTATTCATCTTTATGTTATTTCATTGTTCTTAGGTCCAGATATTCTCCTCTGCACTCTTTTTTTCAAGCAGCCTCAGTCTCTGTTCTTTCCTCAAATTTAATGACCACATATTGCCCAGAAAACAAGAGGTTTGAACTAACCCCAATGGAGCACGGTCCTTCTAATGGTTATCCACCTAGTTAAGGAATTTTAACCGGAAGATGCATTTTCTTGTACGCAATAGACCGTAATTGGTCCATATTCTGAGCCACATGAACCTACTTCACATAATCATTACCTGTTGTTTCTGTTTATTCTTAATATTATCCTTCCGTCTAGTCCAAGATTTTCTGGGTAGAATTTTGTACGATTTTCTGATTTCTCGTGTGCATGCTACATGCCCCCCCCCCCATATCTCTGTCCGTGATGTGATCACCCTAATGCAAGTTGGTGAATAATAGAAATTATACAACTCCAGTATATGGCTATTTTATTCCATTTGTAGTGTCCGTACAATTCTAATGAAAAGATGAGAACTGGAATTTAGGTGTGGTACCTCACAGCCCGTAAATGACCGAGTATATGGATTTAAAGTTACGAAGTGAGATTTGTACTTGCCAACGATTCATGTTTCTTCACTTTGGAAACGACTTTATCTTTGTCGTGGTAATGAACTTCAAGATATTACGTCAATTTACACGAATTAGAATGAAAACTTAACTGAAAACATTTGACCATTTTCTATCCTGTTTTCGGAATTGACATATTGCAGTTTTTCATAGTCAAACGGCTTATGCAGTCGGCGGTAAATATCTTTATGCAATCCAAAAAAGGCGTAACGTAAATAGAGAGAAGTGATTTAGTTTTGTTAAGAATAAAAGCCAGTAAAAGTTCGACTTTTGAACTAAAAGCTTTCTTATGTTTTACATGGTAGAATTCTCGATGTAATTATTATAATTATGTTTTCGTCCAGTTAATAGTACCAGCATATTAAGTCTCTGCGTGTGGATGCCAAAGTAACAAAAGAAACAACCCGCAAAATGTAGGAATGGTTTAAAAATTCTGGCGCGGTCGCCAGGATGTTTTACCTTTGACCTTGAGAGTGGTCAGAAAATTTCACGACTGTAGCTTCACAGGAAAGAGCTCCATGAAATGTTTTAGTTTATTCCCTTCATACATATTCAGTACGTTTGTCGCTTGTTCTTAATTTGAAATTAATATTCTGGTAAAGATAATGCTTATTGGTCATAAAAAACAATCCATGTCAGAGCGAACCGCCTTTGTTTTCAGTTACAGCAAATAAGTTGATAAAACGTTCCATCAGACTGGTCTGGCCCATTTGTTACAATGTTTTAATAATATTCGGAACACCACTTGTGGTTTTCTTCAGTCCCTCTGGGCTAATACTGGACTCGTCCCCTTAAATAGTAAATGACCGCTTCCTTATACTGCCTTTTCATCATTAAAAAGTCTAAGAATCGTTCAGTGAACTTGAGAAGTTAGACAGCGTGAAATTAGAGGATGGTTGCAGGTGGTGATTTGGAAACTAGCGGAAAGCATCAGTTCCGGCAAGTTTTGAAGTAATGAATGCCTAAATATTTGCCTAGAAATTCTGAAGTGACTCGTCGCCATGGCCGGTCTTAGGATTGAAAGTTGGAACTGGGAACTATCGCGAATAAAAACAGCAGAACTACCCACTCCTGTTGTTTTAAGCCATTTATAGCCGAACTGTGCATATGTACAAAGTTTGTACGTTTCTAATATTGGTGCGTCTGGGATTTGTCCATCGTCAATTATAAAACTACAGGATTTCGAAAGCTGATTCTGCTTTCGTTATCGGGTAAAAAATTAATAAGGGTAGAAAATATCTCTGATGGGCCCCCTGGTTGAACTAGTGTCACATCTCGACCTGATAACGAAAGCAGAATGTTGCGTTCCGAACATAATTTCATAAATGAATAATGCAGACAATGGACAAAAGTTGAAAGGAGCAATCGAACACAAGCGCTAGTTTTATTTACCTTTTGGTAGGACCTGTGTTGGTGGCTCGCTTCTTTCTTGTTCACACTTCCGTTCACGCACATTGACATGAAAGTGCAGGCACGCACTGTGACCAGTCAATATTCCGAAGGCTTTGTCTGATTCGTTTGGTGTTCGCAGCGCCACTCTGTCATACCATTGTGCCCTCGTTCACCTCACCTCAACGTCAACCAACAGAGACTGCTGTTCGCTTGGTAGTGCACCGTTGCTTTTCCTAAACCTAACCTCCTCCTAGGTTTCCCCTCTTTCTCACAGCAGTAGAGAAAAAGAAAAGACTGACTTTCTCTCCAACTCAGATCTCTTCGCTCCTACCTTACCTGTTACAAGACAATAGGATAGAAATGAATAAGGAAGAATATTACTATGGCTTCGTACTTCATTCTATGGGAGCCAGGATGGTTCATTCAGTGCGGTGACTAGGCTATGGGTTGGGCGATCAAGCTGTATTTCCTGGTAGGGCAGGACGTCACATTTTGCCGCAGAGTCAAGACTAGCTCAGGGACCGAAACAGCTGTCCTTTCCTTGGGCGTGGAACTAACCACTCACCTACATCTAACGCCGAGGTTAAGAATACGTGGATTTTTTTTCCCCCCCCCCCCCCCCTAAATATGTCTACGTTCTGTGGTGATTAAGCACCAGTGACAATTTTACCTTATCTGTAACTTCATTCTTTTTTTTAAAAAAGGGAAAAGAACGGAGAAGGGTTTTGATTGGTTAACTTTGTGCTTCGTTACTCATACTACCACGCGCTTGGTTTTTATGTAGCAATGCTTTCTCAACTGAGAAGGTTGCTTAAGGCATATTTTTGTTTACATGCTTTGACTACTGTAGAAACGTTACCTCCCACCTTAAATTATACGTAGCTCTCTTTAAAATGACTTGCGGGTATGATCATGAATTATAATTACGTAACAATTTTAAAAAGCCTATCATGGTCTGTTCTGAGGAGCCATTTTCGAGGAATTTGCTCGGAGGTAAGCCACAGAGGCGTCAGTCAAGGTAGGGGAAGTACGCTGGGTCAACCACGCTGGTAATAATTCTTACAAATTATTTAAACTTGATTATAATCCTTAACTTACGTTCAAGTTGAAGCTGTACCACTGATACTATTTTCGCGGCTCTCCAACGCCATCATAGAATGTGCTGTTTTGAAAATATGTGTGGTCTAGAACAGGTGACTCTCGTCATACACGGGAGAGTTCTTGATTTTCCGAGAATCGCCGAGAATAACGGAAACTCGCAATATTGGAAACGTATAACAATTGCCATTGTTTGCAAAACTGACATTAGAATTCTTTGACGCTCAGATTGTCATGTTTATCACGTTCCCTGACAAACCTGGAGAAGATTCGACTCCGGTAAGAAGCTTTAAAATATGACCGCTGATAGAATACTGATTCTGAAATAAATCTCCGGATAATGAACGTATAACAAGAATCACCTGCAGTTAAAAAAATATGTAAGTTTTGTTTACGTAAATTTATAGAAAAAATAAAAATAAACACATGACAGCTGCTCTAAATATTTTAATCTGTCGATGAATTATTGCGACTGACGGTGTAGTTTACATGAAACCATCTGCCAGTAGTAACGAATATGCGTTGTTACCTTTAACTTATAATCGTTTTAAACATACAAATAGACCACGTTCAAAGCGAGAGTTCTTCGCATTTTATTCTATTTCTTTTACCTGAGATCAGCGTGATTTCCAAGACACCAGAAGATGAAGTGGCACGAACGTAGAAGCAGCATCGCTTAAGCTCAGTATGGCAGTAAGAAATTATTTTCCTTATCTTCACATATTACGAACCACATTTTTAGTTCAGGTTTCAGAATTCTTTTCCCAGCTTCTCCTCAGCCTTCCTCTTGCCCTTCGTCATGAAGGCTTGTAATCTACTGTTATCTTCAGTCGGATGCCCTCTCACATTCTCTGTACTCAGTCTTACTTATTTTTAATTATAAGTCGCAAACAACAAAAACACATAAACATCGCAATGCGATCGCTGCTATTGAGCTCAGAATCTTTCGACTTCCCGTTTTTCCTGTTTAAATGTTACAGGATTAAACATACGAAAATATAATTTTACCTTGAGAGAATTCTGTATTTTATCTGTCAAGACGCGACTCAAAAATCATCATATTCTTGTAACTGCTTACTCCTTTAGTTAGTAAATAATACAGTGCCCATATTATAGGTATGATGATTAAGTACGACGTGTTTCGACCTTATTCGGCCATCTTCAGGTGAATAGCTTGAATCTCTACTAAACTACTACAGTAACATAAAATATGGACTCATTTCTAAAATTTAAATTTTAGAAATACAAAGCCTTGAACTTCTAAAAATTAAAAATGCCAAGAGCCAAATGGTGTATACCAATTAGAGAACAACATATTTTGTCACTACATTTTTACACGCCATTTTACTCTGAAATACTAATTTTTAAAGTTAAAGGATATTTTTAACATGCTGTTTATGTGAATTTTAAGTTTTGTACGCATTTTACGACTCTCATGCCAACTACATATATCCTGTCTATCTAATCTTTCTTCATTTGATAATCCTAATAATAATTAGTGAACAGTACATATTATACAATAACTTAATTGCAGAACATTTTGCGCGAGGCTGTACGGAATATAATTATTTAAAAATAGGCTGAACTGGTTGTCGAGAGAAATAGTATGTAATTTTGTGAAAATAGAGAGGGCCATGGAAGGGTGATTTGGCTAAGTTACTTGAGAGTTGAATGACATACTTTCTGTGTCTTGCGAATTAATCTCTACAGTTACGCTTTCGTTAACCAAATTTTTAAATAAATGTAGAGCATTGTTCCGTTACATTTATGTCTGATGTACTTTTAACCGCAACAACTACGCGTTCACTGACGCGTATCGCTGACAATTCAGTGAAAGTAAGGGCAAAAGCTCTTCAACTATCACTAAAGGCTTGAAAGATGAAGTCTGACCCAGATGAGGAAAAACTTTGTCGAACAATAGCATTATTTTGACTAAAAGTAACACCAGTTATATCATATGATAATTTTATGAACAAGGACTTTACATTACAAGGAAGTGTTGGTTATATTTCCTTGTGTTTTGGTAAATATTGACCTATTAGGAAACGGCCGAAATGAAAGTTACAAATCATCATCATTTACATCACAGGCCATTCTTTGAACGATGAGCCGATTTCGAAAAAAATTCACAAGCGACATTTTGACTTAATGTAAAGTAGGTTTAATTACTGAATCGTGGGCATCAGAATTAAATTCTCCCTACAGCTTTTAATACCCCTTTTAAAACACCTCCGCCCGGCACTAATTTTAATCGAAATCAGTGGAATAGTTTCGGAGATGAAATACAGTGACTTTGTAAGCGTCAGTTTACATAATTTTTGTAAAGAATACGCATCGAGAAAGCTTGTGTTCTTACAACATTTACACATATGAATGTTGAGAGATTTCTGTTTTGTGAATGAAGACTGGCTTGTTATATTAACAATTGTCTTTAATTAAAAGAACGCGGACTTATGAAAATACGCCATCACAGGAACTGCTGTATTTGTTTTCGTCTGGCACCTAAAATTGAAATTTTATCCTAAACTGCAGTTGAGGTGGGCCACCAATACTAACCATACCCGCCCGCGGAAGTTGAAATTCGTCGTCTCTAAGACAGGTTGCAGTCACCCTCTGCTCTGTCTTCAGACGGTGTCCTGCTGTTCATTACCCACCGTGATCAGCGAAATTAACTGATGAGATCATCAAAGTTTGCTAAGTGCAGGCCTACATCGTAGGAGTCATAAAAAAGCCAAGTGGTTCTTGCGTCATAATATTCTTACACAATTAATGGATGATGTGAATTTGGTATTGACCTTCAGAAGTTGTTTTAACGTTGAATAAAGTTTATAAAATCACGATACGGTGGGCCCAAAGGTTTGTTAGCGTGATTACAGGACCCTGCCACTGGTTACCACTGAGAGGCACTTGCGGTTATCAACTAAACCAGTCTGTAATAAAGAATAAATAACATCAGCGGAACTCAGCGAAAATGTTCCCCATATTTGGATTAATACTCGGTTGATCAGACCTACACACATACAACGTTCAAAGCAGGCGGGTATCCTCAGCCCGTCCAGAAATTCAAAATGTTTCTGATGACGATCTATGACGACTCTTTGTCTGATTATTCTGAAGGAGCGCGATCATGTATCGAGCGAACGCTGGGTTAGGGCGGTATCGCACTAGGATGCCATGGCAGCGACACCAACAGCGATGCCATGGCGTCCAGCTGCCAGCTTTCGACGCCAGTAGAGCGAACAGATGGATGTTGAAGTAATAGCAGCGTAGGGAACAGAAAATGTGGGTGTATCCTTTCGTAGCCGACCGTCCTACAAGTGGAATGTTTTGCAAAATATACTCTGATTTAATAAAATATCCTGATAAGTTCTTTAGCTATCTGCGTTTATCCATAGGATCATTTGACGAATTATTAACTATATGTGAAAATGATTTTACAAAACAAGATACCATTCTGAGAAAGTTCATCAGTCCAGAAGAGTAGCTGTTCATATTGTCTTTTACTATATTCCTGTAATTTTTATAGATTTTCATTGCGGATGCTGTGTTTATGAAAGCTAGTGACTATAAAATAAAAAGCAGTATTTATTAAACAATAATTACTACAACCCTGTTCAACAAATCGACATTATGAGATCACGAAATGAAGGGCTATTAGCAAGGATAAATGTCCACTTTTATCACTTTTGAGGAAATGAGATTTACCTTTATCAAAACTATATACCTGGTGTGAATTTCAATTCTGTAACAAAGAAATTAAGTACAAAAATTCTCCATACACACACTTTGCATTGTTAAACGTCCATACACATTATATATTATTGAATTTGAAATATTTAAGTTCTTGCAAATCACATGTAATATTATATGTACAAACTTTATTTAATAAGACATTATAAAAGCAGGTTTCTTCTTAATTCACATTATTTGTGATATATAGATATATACATTGCTAAACAAAACAAAAAATTAAAAATCAAGTTGCCATATTGGAAAGCGGCCCCACAAATAAAGCCACAGAAACACTTCTTACCTAATTCTTTCTTTTCTACTGTATATAAATCCCCTCCTCCAAATATTTGCATAAGTTCTTCTCAGTTTCTTTTTTTCAAGTCCCGGTTTGCGTATTCAATACAAGATGAATCCCATAGTCGGGGCTGAATTTCAATTACCAATCTTTCCGTGTCGAAATTGTCCATGTTTGAAAGAACACAAGCACATACACGCACTGACGTCAATGGACTGGCCTGTTGATTTGTCCTTGGCCGTGGCAGCGATGCCAGTAACATTTTCACTTGGCATCGTGGTTGGCAGCGATGCCAAGACGGATGCCAGGTGCGATATGACTACTAAATTAATACATTGAGTTTGGCCGAGATGCTGACAGCTGCGCCATGGCCTCCCGTTGGCATACTAGTGCGATACCGCCCTTACGGTTTAGGAGTTTTGGCCATTTGTTTGGTAACAAAGAACGGTTCTAGAGTGAG
>NW_019060275.1:174449-219472 GCF_000696155.1 Zootermopsis nevadensis | reverse complement strand
TTTTCCGAAGCGATGATGTCTACCTACAATTCCTCCCTTCTTTGGAACTCCCTCCAAAAGTCGATATAGATTAAAACAACACCGCTTTAGGACTGAAGGCGGAGAAAGCATTCCTTCTTTGGAACTCCCTCCAAAAGTCGAAATAGATTAAAACAACACCGCTTTCGGACTGAAGGCGGAGAAAGCATTTTTTTCCGAAGCGATGATGTCTACCTACAATTCCTCCCGGCGCTACAACCCAGAAGACCAAAATCGACAATTTCGCGGCGTGAGAACATCAAATCTTCTTATAGCATTAATATAGTCCAAAAGAAACTTTCATAGGTAGAGTAGGAAGCTAACAGTGTTTGAAAGTTTCAAATGCAAGGGAAGTTTCTGTATTCATTCTTCGTGGTTTCCTTGCTGAGGACAGTTTGTTCGTTGCATGCAAAGAACCTACGAAGTTACTGAATAAATCATCTGATTGTAATTAACTTCAGTAATTTAATTTTTACGAAAAGTTGTCGGTGTTCGAAATGTTTAACTCTTGTACAAAAAATCCAGAGCATCATCACTGCACCAATGTGATCATTGTTTCGTTTCCAACGCCGGGTTGGTGTGCTAACCACTTGCACTGTATCAGTTATGGTTAGGCCTATCGATTGCGCGGTAATGGTTCAGTTGTCACAGAGACATGGCCGGCAGGCATTAATTGCGGAAACAAACGAACAGACAAGCGCGTAAATGTAATAATCCACCGCTGTTACGTGGCTACTCTGTATCGACCTTTGATCAGTCTGCTGTGAAGTGTGCATGGCACAGGATCCTAGCAGTTATGCAACGGGATCCAACAGAATGTTCTGTCCCACCTGAAGACGAAAGAACATTCATTTTTGGAAACTTAAGTTTTATAGTAATATTTTAATATTTAATAGGAATTTTATTGTGATTAGACTGATAAGATTTAAACAAATATATTTATCACAATATAACGCAACTTTATCATCTTAAGTTTTAAAATATAAAATAATCAAACAAACTATTAACACTATAAATGATACTTATTTTATATTCTAATGCTCGGTATGCAAAGTTTTAAGATTAAGGTTTTAAGATTTTTTAAGGCTTTAAAAAATACTACTGTTAAAGTCAAACACAAAGAAAGTAGTAACGTAATACTGTCGCCAACGAAATTTGTTTCAGTACGTACCGGAAGGGAACATAAATGTAAGCCTGTCGACCAACAGCCTTGCTACAGGCTAGAACTGGGAAATCTCTACGTCGTAGAAGAAGGTTTCCGAGGGTACTAGGGCCCGGGAGAAAATCAAGTACACTGTCTGTTTTGATATTTACTTCTACATTTTGCCACATAAATGCATCGCCTCTCATTCACCTCTTCTGAATATTTTCTAGTTATGCCTGCAGAACTGTGTATTCGCGTCATTGTTCAGTTGAAGGCAACAAAAGTATCTTATCTATTATTTCCTTTAAGAATTCATCGAATATAGGCCTAAGTGAAGATTATTATTTTTTTGTTACGAAGTATAAAGTGCCAATTATAGGTAAAATCATATAAATAAGTACTAAAAAAGGTATTATACTTTAATTTGTTTGTTACGTTGCGAGGTCACTGTGACAGACTGAACCACTGCCTTGTTAGCCTTATTATACGTCACTCCAGTTATTAAACCCTAACTACAGGTCTTATTTTGCAGACTCCTCATCGATTATATTTATTTTTTATATTTTAGGTTGTTACGAAAGAGCACAAGTGGACGTACATTTTTTATCAAAATATTTTTTTTCTAATCATATGCGCACTTTTCCTTAGGTGGGCCTTATTACCCGACGGTACCCTACATATTTTTCTATAAAACATTTGCTTGTGTTTCATAAAGAACAATGGCGATGAAGTTACACTTTGGTGTTATGAACGACACGTTGACATGTTATATGTAGAGGGAATCCAGAGAACAGAATGCACAGAATATAATTATTAATTTGTAATGTACTCTAGACTCTCTGTTTTGTGAATTCAAACTTTAACTTAATTATTTTTTTCCGGAGTGCCTTTTACGTAATTAAATTTAAATGCCTTGCCAGGGTCCAGCATATGAGTCTCCAGTAATGAAAAGGAATCAAACTTTCTTCCTAGAACGTTTTGTATTGGATCATAACTACCGAGGATCTTGGTTTTGATACAGAATTAATATGTAGTTGATGCTACAGGATTGTTCTACAAACTTTCATCAGTGAAGTTGTAAATTAGAATATTATAGATACTGTGGGTTTAACATTGCTATTTTGCGAAGAACATCCTTATGGTACACGGGATAAAGGATAAAGTATAAAACTTCCTGAAATTTTACACAAGAACGAAGCTGAAAACTTAAAAAGAAACGGGGGTTGAGAAGAAGAAGAAGTAGAAGAAGGGGAGTTTAACTTGAACGACTAAATCGGTAGAAAAAAAAGTTGAAAATAAAATAAAAGAGGGTGGAGCTACGATTTCAAAGTGTCATGCGCCAACTCAACCCGAAACTATGAAGCCGACCTGTGTTACAACCAAGTGACGTGATAAGTATAACCACACGCCTGGTAAAATTCTTGAGAGCACTCAATATTTTTCTTCTCCCAAACGTTAAAATACGATGCATTTCTGAAATATTGTTGTTAATCCGATTGGCGTCATGTATGAAGCTGCGTCGAAAGGTTCAGCTTTGAAATATTCGCCCAATATTGACTGTTTTCCTTGGTTTTCTCGTGGCTTACGTCTTTTCGTTTCAGGAACGAGGCCAACAATTTCATTACAATCTGTAAAAATGGTCTTATAGATCTTCTCCATTGTCTAAATTAGAAATAAAAAGAAGAATATAACGTTTCGGAAGTTGAGTCTTTTTCCGGATTGAGGTAAAAAGGACAGGACAGAAACCCTAGCTGTTAGGTCCCCTTCAGACTCGATCAATTTTATACTAGATTTTCATTAAAATTAAATTATTTGGTTATTCCGTCAAATCACAATGTATTTAAAATAAGATAATTAAAATAATTAAAATATCATTCTGTGTTACACATCGAATAATCGATTTACAATTGGAACAGTTACAACATGTTTCGGTTTTATTAAACCATCATCAGGTGTAAAATTATATTAAATTTAAAACTCAATTACAATTTTTTACAATTTTTCGTAGTGTAGTTTTTTGGAGGTCGTGTCCAGATATTTTCATATAATGGATCAACTTTATTGTTTGAAGTGATGCTTTTGATGTTTACATCGGTCAGAGATGAAATAGTAGACAACACAGTTGTGTCTGGAGGTGATCCAGAAGTATTACCGTATCCGATCAAGGTTTATTACCAGTAATAAACCTTGATCGGATACGGTAATACTCTCCCCCCAAACGCCTACATGGCGTATAGTGGGACAGCTGTACTTTACTTACTTATTTGCAAACCTTCTTGACGTGGCACTTAGACACAGAGAACAAACCTATCCTTTATGTATTTGGACTCTTGATGCTTTATCTCCTCTTTGTTTCTTCAAGACACGTCGTAATTCACAATTCATAACAAGGCTACTATACAATATTAGACAAGAACATGTTTGACAGTTGTTTCAGAGTCGTAAAGTTGTTAAAAAGATCGTTACCTTTTCTACTTTGGCAAATACCCTCAGAAGGTTGAGTCCTGCCACTTTTTTCAGGTCACCGACTGTCCACTGCCCGCTTCTTAGAAGTTCAGCAAAGAGTTCAGGATACATGGAGACGTCCTCTAAGCCCCTCGGTGTCCTGAAAGCAAAACAGATACTATAGCATTCGTTGCTGGCGTCTTGCTTCTTGGAGCTCGGAAGGCTTAGGTCTTTTAGGGTTTGTGAATTTCGTGTAAAGATGACGCCAATTGAGAATATACGTACGTATTCCGGATATGTAATTTAATACTTTGTAATTTCGTATTTATCTATTGAAATACAGACCCACTGTTACAGAGCTAACCATACTACAGATGCTACACAGTATAGAGCAAGACAGTAGATGTCACTGCATTTAGTTAAATACGTATTTACCATATCCAAGCACTTGTCAAATGAACGATGTAGAGCGTATGTTTTTGTACAAACTTTTGTAATACGTACCGTTGTTAAGAAAATTACAAGTGTAATTAAATTTGTGTCCCATGTAAAGAAAACCTTAGTTATAGACCGTATTATATCGACACGAACGAGAACCAAATTCGGCGAGATTTCAGATTCTTAAGGCGGCGAGTATGAAGACAGTTGTCTTCTGTGATGGTCTATAAACTTCTGTCAAACTACGTGAAGCAACATCCCAGAAGACAGTCGTCTTTAAAAAGAAATTAGCAAAAAACTGTAGCCTTCCAATACCACATTTCGTTAAAATCTGTTTAGTAATATCTAAGATAAAATATACGAACCAAAGCACACCACTTAACTTCTTTGCCAGTCAGTTTCAAGGAACATGACTGCCTGTATATCAGTAGCCATGCAGAGAGGCCACTGTGTGTCGCGGGCTACAAGGTGATGTTGAATTAACCAATATTTAGACTTTCACTACGGTGATGAATTGGGTTGTGATATTCTGCGTTAACAACCCTTGGTTTAAGTTTACAAGGAGCCTCAGTCCATACAACACAATCCAAACTGAAGGAAAGTTTTGTTCTTTGGAGGTAGTTAACATTGAGGTACGTACAGACGGTACACATTTAACATCGCATCTTTCATTGTAGTGCTAATTCTTATGAACAGTTTACCTGTTTATACCGTCAAAATCCCCACCGACACCAATATGGTCCACGCCAATCAGATCTCGAATGTAGCTGATATGCTCTGAAAACAAAGAATTCGCGCATAAACTATATTTTGTTTTATGCAGTGACTGTGTAAGTAGATTCAGTAAGCTTATGTAAACGTTCTAAAATGGCATCGATAAGGTCGGATTTCATGTTGCCATGGAGGCGAGTACTATCTTCTGACGTGTATTGTAGTCTGGTAGTTGACCGACATTTTAGACATGTTTACTGCCACAATCATCAGGGCGGTTCATTA
Organism: Zootermopsis nevadensis; assembly: GCF_000696155.1. The sequence goes on along the minus strand of NW_019060275.1, from coordinate 214,431 downwards.
TCCAAGCCTTAGTCGATCGCCCAGATGATGTAGGCAGTAAGCACCTATGAAACGTTGACCAATTTCCACCAGACTAAACATCACAATGTCCCAGAAGACATGTTTTTCTCCCAAGCAATATATGAAAGCAGATATATTAAAAATAATAAATATAAGAACAGTGAATAATAATTACATCTACCGAAATTCTATTGTATCCATGAGAAAAGTGGAAAAGTTGGTAGTGATAAATGTTGCAGTTTGAAAAGCAATCAGCGATGTGCCCGAGACTGCTAGCAAATAAATTGAAATGGAAAAACTGTGATCAGTCGCAATTAGGGCTACATGTCTGTGAACTGCTACAAACAGAATCCAATTTAAACATCAGGTAACTAATGAATCAGCGATACTTGTCGCAGAGCACTCTATTGTTGGTGACTCAAGTGTAGTGAAACATCTGCAACACTTTCAGGCTCAGTATCGAAAAAAATACCATTTACGTTTCAGTTCGTTTAATTTACGATCGTAATCGATTTGCTTAATTATCGCTCTTGTAATAGATGTTGTATTTAAAATTATGTATTTTAGATTTCATAGATACTAGGTAATGAGAACTATGATATAAATGTGTATTTCATATAACATATTTTCCAAATATGTTCTTACAACTAATGAATCTTGATGTTCATTTAATTTTGATAAAAGTGTATTTCTGCAAAGCAAATGTCATTACATAATAGCAGGAAATTATAGAAAGTTGTAAACTATTTTAATTTGTTTTCTTTAAATATTCCCGTTGTAGAAAAATAATTCATGCAATCTTTGCAGATCTTGATGCACTGTATTTTTTATGAAACATAAATTTGATAATACAATGAATCATAAAAAAATCAATGAAGTTTCACATGAATTTCAGGTAAAGAAGGGGTTGGTCATACTGGACCGATACAGACCAAAATTAGATTGATTGAGCATATTTCGGTGTAGATATATAGAACTAACTCTATTTATCAGTCCTTCTTGAGAAGCTAATATGACGCATCCATCGAAATAGGCTACTATAATTATTTCTTCATTTGACATAACTCAACATTTATAATAACGTCTGGTCATTTTATTGTATGTTGTGTAAACTACCTACCTGATACAGTACAGTCAAATAACTTATGTACCAATCTCTGCATATGGTCCAGTTTTTATAGTAGGATGGAAGCGTTTAATATTCCCTTACCAATTTGCAAAACGAATGGGGCAAGTAAACAGTGAAACAACAAATGCAAAGAATGGAAGCTTATATCCGAACCAAAACAATATGCAAATTGCGTGATTTCAAACCAGAATTGAGTCCAGTTCCGCGCAAAGCATACAGCCACAACCGTATCTTTTTCAGGACGAAAGAACTGGCGTATGTCGAAGTTATGGAATAAGTAATGAAGGTATATTCCCTTCAAATATATATTTACAACTTCCATTACTGACTGATATTAATCATTAGCGAGAAAAGGAGACTGGAAAAATATATTTGTATGTTTTTTGAATAATTATTATAATTTTCGGTGTAAAGTTACTAGGTGAACAAAATGAAGACGATAGTACTCAACAGTTAATCCCTTGTTTGATAATTACATAAACGTGTTACTGGAAAGGTTAAAGAGCCCTGTAGTTTAGTCAGTGAAATGTCTGGCTACGGACTCGACGATTGCAATATTTTTACCTTGAAAATGGGAGAAGTAAGTTCTTCCGCAACATCAGCAAATGCTTGCACTTTTAAAGGTTTTAGGTTTTAGGTTTTAAAACAGTAGCCTAAATCAACATAGGGTATTGCGAAGCCGACTGTCTTGGTTTCAGATTAGGCAGTAATTTCTTAATTTCTGTCTGAGACTTGTTAGAATATACTAGGAATTAGCAGGGAGAAGGTTATTCAGTCGCAGAATTACCGTTCCTTTTAGACTGCTCAGAGTCGCTAAACGTAATCTGCAGCTTTTGATAATTGGTCCTTGTACCTTTCTAATTTGGAGCTTCGTTCTGTAAACAGCCACTTTAACCCTGGAGCTCCTGTCGTCGTATCTTACCCTTAATTTTGCTGCATCTTCCTCGACCTTTCCCCTTGTAGATTTGTGGGATGGCTCGCTCCCTGAACGGTTTAATTAACTAAAACTGCTTTCATTTCCACCGTACTGCTTGAATAACGGCAGAGTCTGGCTCTAAAGCTGATGTTGGGGGGTGAAAACCAGAGCAGAACTGACGAACTTCGTGACCGGTGGGTACATCATCTACGATTACAACGTGCGACTGACTATCTTTAACTGTGCTGAAAGGGTGGAGGATGGAGGTTGCTGAAACGTTTACATAATGCAGCCACAAAGATCACACCTAAATGAAAACATACAGTAATGTGGCATGCTATAATAGCACACTATTCTAGAAAGATTTTTACATAAATGTGTCTACACATGATATTAATGCTATTGAAATGAGATTATTGAAAACAGGAATCCAGAAACAGCTGAATAGCATAAACGCGTTTTAGTTGTCGTTGCGAGAAGACCTTTATAGTTCCGAAGGATTAGAGCATGTTGGTGTTAATACCAGCCCTGAAACTGTTAAATACATGCATAAAGTTTATCATCATAATCAGACATTTCAAGTTTGATTTATATGATTTCGTCAAGAAGCAGGGGAGATGTACCAAGTAAATGGAGCCGGAGCGTGTTGCTAGACTGCTTCTCACACCACTTGCGTTAAGCTTCTCAAGTGCGGACATGGTGCATTCACAAGCAGAACGTGTGTTTATTCTAGAACATTACTTCGCATCAAGATCGTTTGGTACTAAGAATTTAACAGTGCCAATTCTGAGAAGGAAGCACCGAATAAGACGACAGTTCACTGATTGGTAACAGAAATTCGGGTCACAGGATGTGTTTTGACAGAAAAACATGCCCGGAAAATATGTACAGGTGAGACGCTCCGCGATTTGAAAAAAAAACCCCAGTAAAATCAACTCGTTTCTCGTGTTGTGTCTGACGCCAAAACTCGCTAATACTGTTTTAGTTAAGATTGAGTTTTAAATGGAAACCTCCGCAGAATTAATAAGTTAGTGGATCTCTGAACAAAATGTATTACTTTCTGCTTGAATCAGATATGTTGTAATTTGACCAGTGACTGGCATTTAACTTCAAAGGAGCTAGGTACCGCTTCGCTCAACTTTATGTACTTCAGTCTGCCTGACATTATGTAGAATACACTTTATAGTTCTCTACCTACACAAAATTCTGTGGCAATAGTCAAGCAGATTACTTTTCATATATTTTGCCAAGCAGGTTCAAGGTTGGTAAAATTTCTGTACCCTTTAAAATTTATTTGTAACGACATAAACCACATTCTTTAAAATGCAAGTAACTCTTAAATTTGCACACAGGATATATTTATGATTTAATGTGAGAAGCGTTTGTTTCCTGAAACAACTTCAGCGAATTGATCATCTTATTAGAGAAGAGTTGTGGTCTGTTTGAGATAGGAACTGAATTTTCATATATTATTTAGATGAGCTTCGGCTTCATAGCATTTAATTAATTTCCAACTCATATTTAAACTTTCACCTTAAGCTGTATCTTATGTTACATACACGATTGAATATTCATCGTGAAAACAAAACGATTTTAATTTCTGAAACTGTATACTTTAATACACATGAGTGGAAATAATTTAATAGCAGTGTGTGATGAATAAATTCGTCCTGTGAAGTCAGCAGGCATTTTTATTTTTACTTCAGTATCTACCGGCTTTTGTTTGCGACGTTCATAAACCTCCCTCGATAATGCACACGAGGCAGGGGGTTGTAATTCGTGGTGAGTGTAGGTAATAGTCTACCAAATTTGAGTGAGCGTGTGGTTGTTAACGAGGGGTGGTCGTTGAAAATGAACGTAATTGTAGTTTATGTGTTTTATACGCCCATATTTTCATTATTAAATATGTTCCTATGAGGAAACATGCTTTGTTGAATGATATATGGCAGTATAGATTTAAATTATTGTAACTCTCGTGGAGTAGAGGTATTTCTAGAAAGTCTGAGACGGTCAATTGGAAGAGGATCATACTTCAAAAGCATAAAAAAACTGAATCCTTTATGAAAATCTGTATGGATTATGGCCCAGAATTTAGAATCCATATGAAAACTTCGAGCAGTAAACGTTACTTAAAGTATTATAATGCATTTACAAATGAAATCCTTCATCTGATTCTTCTGTTTGTATGAGTTGTTGGGATAATGTCTAAAGCGTGTCTGCATAGAAGATATGTCATAATATGGCGCCCATGTCTGTCTGTCTGTCCATCAGCATGTTTTATCATCAATGAATGTATATTGAATTTGGTGTTGGTGATCAACACTACAAATGGCGGTTAAATTTATTTTGGGTTTGTGACTGTCAAAAATTAACGCTACTTTACTTGAGGCTTAAATCTAACATTATTGATTTCCTCATAAATATCTACGTGATGATAAATTTAGAACTCATTATGATCCACAACTTGAAAAAACTCTCGACGTCATGAATGTTCAAATATGTACGAGGGAACCTGTTTAGTGTGAACTTAATTGAACAAATATGTTTGTATTTGCACTCTAAGGCCATATTTACACATTCATTTTCACTGGACTAAAGTCCTTTTACCTGTGTAGAACGTGTATTGGTGTCCGACTCGGACAAAAAGTTCGTTCTTTACAAATCGTAGGTGCGTATGAATGGAAAGTGTGAATAGGAAATAATAAAACTTGCTGTCGACCTTAATTTGTTTTCTTTATGTTGGAGAAAATACGGACTTAAAAAGGAAAGTGAGATTATGCTAGCGACGTGAAAAATAACCGGGTTGTTCACACGAACTCGCTAGTGGCCCTTATCCTGAGCCGGATAAATCCAATTTAAATCCTGCAACCCTGTTTCCATTAGATCCATTTTGATATTATCCTCTCATCTACGCTTAGGTCTACCTAGTCGTATCATCCAGTCAGGCTTTTCAACAGAAATTTTGTACGTATTTCTAATCTCCTCCCTACAAATACATTTTCTGTGAAAGTGAAGATACACATTTAATGTTATAAAGAATAAATATAATTTAATTGTCCTGCTGCAAGATCTGTATCAACAAGACCAGTGAAGAATGTGTTTGGAAAATAAATTGTAGTAAAACTTAACAATTTTATTTTGTTGTGAATAAAACAGGTACTCTCTTCTTGACATAATTATGAGCTTATATTCAAATATAAAATACACTAGAGTGACTGTGATGGCGATCTGGAACCAAATACATTTGAATTTTTAGACGTGGTTAAAATTTTTTTGCTATTTTCTCTCCACTCCATCTAGTCATCTGAACATTGAAATTTGGTTGGTTACCCCCATTCACCAAGATAGACCATTGCTTTTCACAAAATTGAGCATGCTTGGCTTGAAGATGGCTGTCTTCTGGGTTATATCCTTGCTACCTCCATCATCAGGGCGATGATAAGAGGCAGCAAGGACCTCTGAAGCATTGGTAAACTACCACCATATCACATGGCGCTACAACCCTGAAGACAGCTATCTTCAGACTCACTGCTGTGAAAACCTCAAATCCTACTTAAGATGTGTTGATCTTTACAGTTGTTTTGTAAAAAGGTTTCAGGACACACGAAAGTAAATTGATTCAGGATAATGACCATGATACAAACAATAGCAGTGTAATCTCCATATTGTAACTGGTGGGCCCCATCTGATGTGAAATTTTGCCGCCTTTGACTTACAACTAATGGATTTATCTTGGCTGAAGAAAACAAGAGCTAAGATAGTACAGGGAAGTGATGGAGAAGATCGGCCATTCCCGTGGCTGTAAACTTACCGTTATTATAAAGAACATGTGGGATCAAGTTATATTAAACTACATTAACATTTTATGTGACTTATCTTGCTTACAAGGGGTGATTAACTGTAATTACTATTAGGATATCACCCACTCGACTCTGGTTTCCACAGAATTTCTTCGTCCCTGTGTCCTTATAATTCCAACGTTCTTATCTTACTCGTTCTTTCCCGCTAGAAATTACAGGTCCTTTTCTGTGATTAGCCGTAATTTTGTCTCTCCTGTTCTGCTTCCGAGATCTGTCCCACTTAAACCTCTTATTCTCACGGAACACATACACTGCCTAATCTGATCAGACAGCGGACGTGAACCAGAATCTTGCGAGCCACGAAACTAAGACAGGAGACTTTTTATTTTGAATTTATGGAAGTGTTATCCGGGCCAACACGGCTAACGGGATTGAAACGAATATTTCGCCTCTGGAGTATGCACAATTTACCCTGAATCTGCAACGGAATGTCCAGATGATAATTCACTGAATAAAATTTACTGGTATCGTTCTAAAGTAGAGAAATCGTTAGTCCGAATTGAACGAATTGTTTCCGAAGCTGTTTGTTAAAGTTTCGTTAAATATTCTGATTAGTGTGTGTTTCGGTGGGTGGGGAGGGGGGGGCAGGCGTATCAAGTCAGTGAGTCAGGACACATCCAACTGACTTTTTAATGTATTTTTGCTAACCATTACCGTATACTGTTTTTACCTAACCTGCTTTATATAAGCGGGATGACCATCCTCTTACTAATAGACTGTGCAATTAATTACATTGCTTTAACTTAACAAGACGGCGAGATTCGCTTCAACTGTGTGCAAGTTCTAAACAGAATTAGAGAGAGAGAGAGAGAGAGATATGTGAACGTCAGACGACAATTGAAAGGATGAAACGATTTAGTTGTGGTGTAGGTATACCTTCCAGGCAAACGCGGAAATCTGTTAAATCTAGAATCCCTCGGTAAATGGGAGGACCGCGGGGCAGAGACAATTCTTAGAGTTAAGCGTGTATGTGTGTGCAATGACAATTTTACCATTACACGTTCCCATAACCCGGTTTTAAAGAATTCTAAAACTTTAACGCCGAGTATTGATCGCTTTGTTAATTGAAAGTTTACCAGGTAACAAATCGGCAGTTGACGTAGATGACGTTTGCACTACAACGAAAGTTTTATTCTTAATATCACGTATAACTGTTCTTCTTTAGACAGTAGTTTAGTATTATATAATGCTTTAGTCAGGTCAAAGGCAGAGTATACATTGATTGATTACAATAAACAAGAAAGTATGTATGATTTGAGGTTTTCACAGCGGTGAGTATGAAGATTTCTGTCCTCTGGGTTGTTGCGCTGAATCGCCCTGATGACGGAGGCAGTATAACCTCTGAAACGTTGGTAAATATCTACCATACTACAGAGCGCAACAGCCCAGAAGACAGAAATTAACAAGAAAGTATTCAAAGAAAATTTTGCAGTTTGTGTCATCGGTCCTTTCAGTTTGATATTTGCTATAAATAAATAAGATCGAGTTGAATTGTCTTCTCTGACGATAAAACTTACTAGTGATTTGAGGACGTCATCTGGAACGTTCCTGGAGGAGTTGCACAGCGCGAAGGCGGAAGAGTGCGAGAACATGACGGGGGCCTTACTGACGGCCAGAGCGTCTTTCATGGTGCGCACCGACGCGTGGGACAAGTCCACCATCATGCCCAGACGGTTCATCTCGCGGACCACAGCCTGCAGACGAAGCAAGTACACACATGAAACATAAACGAACAGAGAGCCGCTGAGGCAGCAGCAGCAGCGTTGCATCCCATTTCATCATTCTTTGCTAGTTTGTACCCTCATTCGTCTTCAACGTTCTCATTTATAACACTCAAGTGTGTTGTTAGAAGACTGCTGTGGGCTGAGCGTGTAGCATGGGCGGGTGACAAAATTGGTACATACGTAATCTTTCCTTCTTTGGCTCTGTATGTATCCTTTTCCTTATTTCTTTGTCTAATTTTCGTTTCCTTTCGTTATTTAATTAATTTCTTTCATCTCTCCTGTCTTCTTCCCTTGCTTTAACTGTGTGCAAGTGACAGACAGAATTAGAGAGAGAGAGAGAGAGATATGTGAACGTCAGACGACAATTGAAAGGATGAAACGATTTAGTTGTGGTGTAGGTATACCTTCCAGGCAAACGCGGAAATCTGTTAAATCTAGAATCCCTCGGTAAATGGGAGGACCGCGGGGCAGAGACAATTCTTAGAGTTAAGCGTGTATGTGTGTGCAATGACAATTTTACCATTACACGTTCCCATAACCCGGTTTTAAAGAATTCTAAAACTTTAACGCCGAGTATTGATCGCTTTGTTAATTGAAAGTTTACCAGGTAACAAATCGGCAGTTGACGTAGATGACGTTTGCACTACAACGAAAGTTTTATTCTTAATATCACGTATAACTGTTCTTCTTTAGACAGTAGTTTAGTATTATATAATGCTTTAGTCAGGTCAAAGGCAGAGTATACATTGATTGATTACAATAAACAAGAAAGTATGTATGATTTGAGGTTTTCACAGCGGTGAGTATGAAGATTTCTGTCTTCTGGGTTGTTGCGCTGAATCGCCCTGATGACGGAGGCAGTATGACCTCTGAAACGTTGGTAAATATCTACCATACTACAGAGCGCAACAGCCCAGAAGACAGAAATTAACAAGAAAGTATTCAAAGAAAATTTTGCAGTTTGTGTCATCGGTCCTTTCAGTTTGATATTTGCTATAAATAAATAAGATCGAGTTGAATTGTCTTCTCTGACGATAAAACTTACTAGTGATTTGAGGACGTCATCTGGAACGTTCCTGGAGGAGTTGCACAGCGCGAAGGCGGAAGAGTGCGAGAACATGACGGGGGCCTTACTGACGGCCAGAGCGTCTTTCATGGTGCGCACCGACGCGTGGGACAAGTCCACCATCATGCCCAGACGGTTCATCTCGCGGACCACAGCCTGCAGACGAAGCAAGTACACACATGAAACATAAACGAACAGAGAGCCGCTGAGGCAGCAGCAGCAGCGTTGCATCCCATTTCATCATTCTTTGCTAGTTTGTACCCTCATTCGTCTTCAACGTTCTCATTTATAACACTCAAGTGTGTTGTTAGAAGACTGCTGTGGGCTGAGCGTGTAGCATGGGCGGGTGACAAAATTGGTACATACGTAATCTTTCCTTCTTTGGCTCTGTATGTATCCTTTTCCTTATTTCTTTGTCTAATTTTCGTTTCCTTTCGTTATTTAATTAATTTCTTTCATCTCTCCTGTCTTCTTCCCTTGCTTTCTTCCTTACTTTAACTTACACCCTGTTTTTTTGTGTATGTCTGCATCACACTATCTCGGATTTGTATTGTATGGCTACCTTCTGGTCCACAGAGTAAAAGGAGGATTTTATCCCACAGGATGATAGAACCAGTTCTTACATTCAGTCTGTTCATGCGTTGTTTTTTAAATTTCGTTGAATTTGTAAAATATTTAACACAAAACATTTAGTCGTGCCAGCAACTTGGCTTCTGCAACTTCATTTCTTATTCCAGTCTCATGTCTCGAATCACACGGCAGTCTGCTGCTGTTAATTTTATTTATTTAGTGTTCTGTCTGACGACAGGTCCATATGAACAGGATCCTTCCATCCTTTTCTCGGACTGGGACCTGTTCATATACGTTCTTGGCAGATGATCCAGAAGTGGTTTGCCATTGCCTTCTTCTGTGTGTGAATGGAGTAATTGTTGGGATGCCACGGAGAAACCGGGGAAGCCCCCGGAGGAAAACTCCGTGTTGCCTAGACTACGGCCTTGCCCAACACAAGTTATAAATTCGGGCACCGCCGGGAATCGAACCCGAGACCCCAGGATTACAAGGCCAGCGTTCTAACCGCTAGACCACCGTGGCTGATACCTGCTGTTAATATGGGTCCAGTAAGGAGGACATGCTCGATGGAATTGGCCAGCTCACTGCCAATCCGACTCATTAGCGCAGAACATGGTTTGATTTTCTAAACAGCACGTAGTATAGTAACGTGCTTCGATGCATTACACATGTCAGTGTTACAACCAAATTTAATTCATGTACAGTGAGGATTGAATTCCGACTCTTGCATTAGCACACTGAATTGGGTGCGTAACGAAAATACTATCAAACCTGTGGAACAGCAAGAAATATGTACAACTTGTTCGATATTTCACATGCACCGATTAAGTTAAGCCTGTCCCTATGCACAGGGCCATAAATCCACACAGCATACTATTTGTATCGTCTGCGTTATTTACCTTCACTTCCTACAGCAGGGACTGGGATGAAGGGAGACTAATATAACACGTTCTGCGCATGCTCATCGTGCGTACTACCTGCTTTGCCGTCCCGTTGTATAAACCAGGCCGTGACGAGCCAGAACCAAAATCACAACTGAGGAGTGCAGACGCCAAGTAATCTGACGCTGGACAATATCAGGTAGCCTTCAGTGCACACAAAAGAAACGTCGAACACTGACTGAGATGTTGAGTCATCCGTTGTCATCGTGATCTTTTAGAACTGCTAGTGCTGCTACATAGAGGCTGAAATTGTTACAGGGGTGATCAGACTGTTCTGCATGCATGTGAGTAAACGTACGGATGTTTATTTAACACATTCAGTTTGTCGCACACTGATCATAGTATAAGTCCTTGTTACTGAAACGCTGTACGGAAGATATGTTTGATGCCATATACTTTTACTTCCCCATAATAAGTAGTAGCCAGATATTCTTAGTTTTATAATCATAATCATCTGCCTCCATGGATCAAAGCCCTTGAGAAGCTAATGGTAAAAAAGTTTGTCCCACTATACGCCATGTAGGCGCTTGGGGGGAGAGGAGGAAAACCCTCTGCCCCCGTCGGGGATGGAACCCCGGCCGTCCAGCCCGTAGCTAGTCACTATACTGACTGAGCTAATGGTAGATTAGGTAATTAAGAAATTCCGAGCTTTTGTGAAGTCTGATGGTGCAACGCAGTGTTCATGTGCCTCCCCCACTGGGCCCTATCCTCAAACGGTTGGATCCAATCCACCATCTTGAACACTATTTCTCAAAGATCTATTTTAAATGGCTGATGCCAAACCTAGAAATTCGTATAGAATTTTGTTAAAATAATAAAGATATTTTATAAGCAAGATTTGTGTGTTTATATACCATAGTGAAATGCAGAGATAAATTTTAATCAATTTCAATTACAATTACACAGAGTTTAACGCAAGTGGTATCAATACTGAAGGACTATTAGTAAAAACTGAGACACGTAAATTAATCTAGTTAGCCTACAGTTGAAAGGGCTTTAGTACGAAACACATTAGTATCCCGGTTTTAATCTTGGCTGGGTTAATGAGTATCCTGAACTTGTTTATGGCTTTCTCTGTGTCTTCAGTTGGATGCCGAGATATTACCCACAAATGGACCACATTCACCCCCTTCAAAATACTTATATGATAAGCATTCATAACTGTACTATCTACACTGCATAACCTACGCAATTGAAACAGCATCTTTATATAAAATAAAAATTAAACGAGAAAACATTGTTGAGGCCTTTTCGAATTATTTCATACTGGAGCGATGGATAATTATGTGTTGCTTGGTAGATGGGGGTAGTTTAATTTTAGAAAGTAGGAAAAGGATAAAATACTTTAAAGTGCCTTTACATTCGGTAAACGCGGCCAATTTTCTGTCTAGCTGAGCAACTATAAACATTCCAAAGACTAAACCTCTACCATGCAGCTAGCGAAGAAGAGAGTCCCCGAATAGAAATTCGAAATCAGTTTGATCAGAAGTATTTGTAAAATGTATTGATACAGTTGTCCAGAAAGAGGTCAGTAAGTGGCTTCACCAATTTAAATCCTGGGACTAGGTCCTACAGGGAGAGCTCGCAAGCAATTAAACACTGCAATGCGATAACTATTGGAAAACAACTTGAATTAAACCCTACCTCAATCCACTTTACACTTCAACACATCGGAATGCTGCTATGTTTTGCATTCAAATTACTCGACAACTAAAACTGGTTTTACTGTACATCCATTCTTATACTCCAGTTCGTATATTTTTGTGGGTATGTTTGTCGAAACTAATTTAAATCCTAAAGATGTAAACAAAATCCCATTTAACAACTTTCGCTTGTGCGCTGATAGGACTCGTATAATTCAGTACGGGATTTAATTATAGAAACTACAGTGTTCAAAGCTTTCTTTACTTAAGTGCATAAGCTAAAATAGTAATGTGGACGATAGTCTTTGAACCTATATAAAGGATATCTATTATACTTTATACTAAAAGTCTAAATCACAAGTTACCAACGAGATTAATGTTGGGGTTTGTATTACCCGATGTTTTATACGGATGTAAAACATGGTACTTGACTTTGTGGGTGTTTGAAAACAGACTGATGAAGAGAATATTTAGAACTATGACGGAGGAAGGAGAAAATTACATAAATAGGAGCTTCATAACTTCCCTCTTCATTATTTAACATGATACGAGTAATCGAATTAAGAACGATGTTTCCGTTGGAACAGTGAACATATCGATATGAAAGGCATCCTACAAGTAAATCATGCTTCATTCAAATCAGCTTTCATAACAGAAAGGTTGGAGATTGGTTCAGCACCTTTACAAACACCTTTTGATGTGCTGTCAAATACAAAGTTCCTTCTGAGCAAACACCTCTTAAACCCCATGGCAACGTAGAAGTTTGGCGGGGAAATGTTTGCTGGATTTATGATCAATCTTATTTCGTCAGCGTTTGACGTTAAAATTCACTCACCTTGCCAAATTCCGTTAGACCTCCGTGCTCTGGGTATTTCCCTCGATGTTCAACGGACGAAGAGTCGGCCCTGCCAGCAATCAAACGAATGTATATTAAATTTCCGTTGTTAAATTGTCTCAAAAATCAGTCTGACGAGAAAGTGAAGTAAGCAAATTGTAAAAACAAGAATACAGGTCAAAACAGTGGTGATTCGCTTCAATTACCTTCGAGAGCTGTATGGATCGAATCCTTGCAGAATTGATTTATTTTCCCCATTCGCTTTAGGTTAATTTAATAGAGGAACTTGGTGTTTTTGGCAGCTTTACAGTGCTTTCAAATAGTGCTCGATCGTCTTTTACTAAAGCATTACTTATTCATCAGTAACATTATATGTCACTTTTGGTGTATGTGCCTCAGATTTAATACCCCTGTGATATAATCCCCCCCCACAAACTGTGATAAATCTTCAGCATAAGCGCCTCAATATCTTCCAGTCGTCGTATCGTGATAACAAATTCAACAGCATAAGCGCCTCAATATCTTCCAGTCATCGTATCGTGATAATAAATTCAATTTAAGACGATGCGGTGGCGAAAATAGACAAACGTTGTCTCCGAAGAAAGTGCTAGAAGGTAGTCAAAGTTGGGCGTTCTTCAGCCATTGTTTGAGCAATAACCAATATTAGAAGTATCCAATTATGTGAGAAATACGCTTAGAGCGGCCGATACGTGCTGCAATATTCCTTTGATGCGGATTTGTAGTATATCTGTTACCATCTTTCTGTCATAATTACGGTTGATGTAACGATATTGGAATGGGTGTTGAGAATTATATCGCTTGTTTCAAGGGACGCGAAGTTTATTCGTGAAATTTGTAAATTTATGGTGGTAACTGTCATCATTACTGTCATGTGTTGATTTCCTGCCTATTAGCATTGAAGTTTCCATGGTTACTGTGCACAGAAGTGCTGCGAAGTTCGGCGGATGGGGAGAACCGAGACGAGATTTTCTATCCGTGATTCCCTTCTCAAGTGTCTTATATAACTAACACTGTCATCTCCAGAATGAGGTATAATTTCAGTAGCTAACAGCAGCGTACAGAAAATTAGAAACGTACTCTAATCATCAGTGGCGTGTATAACAGCTGTTGTTTATTCTAATAATTGACTTTGGTATACCAACTGGCAAAGGTATTTAGCATCCAATTGAGATACTACAGAGTAATGATGATTGATGGATCATCAGATTATGACAGTATATTATTCCACCCTCCTGACAACTCCCTATAGAGAGAGGGAAAAATGTAAAAATCTTGTAAGTAGTTCTGTTTTGGGGTGTTTCTCCGTGTAGTCTGGTAGGCGTTTCCCGACGTTTCAGAGGTGCCTGCCGCCTCCGCCATAAGGGCGATGACAGTTAACACCGCTTTCACGGACTAAATAACTAAAAATGGTGTTAATATAATAGGCGCAGCAACACAGAAAACAGCCATCTTCATACTCGGCGCCTCAAAACCTGAAATCTCACTAATTTTGAGTCAAAATGTCTGGCCTTTTCGAATCATGTACCTCGTAAACAATTTAATATATTTCCGTCGTAGTAACGAGCCATTGACTTTCTGTTATCGATATCGAAGACTCGGTGAATCACGTGCATGGTGAAAATAACTCTGTGCTCTTAAAATCTCGAATGTGAATGCTTAAATGCTTTATAACTTACCAAGGAGTATTGCATGTATGGGTGAGCGTCATGTAACGGACACCAAGGTCATAGAGTATCCTGAGTACAGCCAGACTGTTGCCGATACTGTGGCCTCCTTCCACGCCGATCAGAGAGGCTATTCTATTGTGCTCATGTGCTTTTATTATTTCTGAAACAGAGAGACTTGTTACTTCAGAGGACTGACTGACCTAATTGCTAATTATATTATTAAACATGTGAGTAACTAAGTAACTGAGGAAGTAACTCACTGATAGACCGAGTAAGTAACTGATAGGAAAAGTAAGTACGCAAGTAACTGACTTACAGACTGAACACGTGGTTATTTAAGAGGTAAACAGATAACTTGCTGCATGTAACACTTTGAAGCCCGAAGCTCGTGTAAATGATATTTAAAAATTCAGTTCTTACCTCAAAGAAAACAGGCACAGTGGTTCTTTATCAGAAAGAAAAATTATTCAATGTTATTTAAGGAAATAATCGCTGTTTACTTTGCGAATCATACGAAACCAATGAATATATTCTGTGTCCAAAATACAAGGTTGTTGGTTGGTGAAGTAGGTAGTATATATAATGCTTTACAGTTTTAAATAATGCAGTAAGTAATTGTAGTAAGTAATTAATGACAGACTGACGAAGGAAGTAACCACTTACTTTCGAATTAACTGACTAACAAAGTAATTAACTGACAAATTAACTAAATAAGTGAGTAAGTAGGCAATTAACTAACCACGGACAAGGAGATGGTTATTTGTATTTTTCGTGGAATTAAGCAATCAAAATACAAAATCCCTTTTATGAAAATCGAATGTTCGTCAGGTACGGGTATCACGAAACCTGTCAAATTTTCGTGTTCGGGTCACTTCACATTTCCATAATCCATTACACTAATATTAACTTTATATTAACCACTTCCCGCAAGCGCCTACATGGCGCGTAGCGAGGTAGCTTTACCTTTTTTTTTACTTCTTACTTATCTTTACGTATTTGTTTGTGTTTTCTATTTGGTTTATTTCCGTAAAAGTTTCTGTTCAAAATATATTTTTATTTTCTTTGTCCGTTTCACATGTTCTTCCTTATCTAGGCACAAAATAATTAATAATTGAATTCAAAGTGACACAAAGTTTTCCACAAGATACTCATAGGATGGGGGAATTTAAATTAAATTATAAGTTAAATCATCACGAGGAATAAACTGTAACATTTATGTAGCATCAAATTAAATAAATTTGAGAAGACGGAAATAATAAAGTGCGGTAGATGTGTCGTCATAACTTCCGCTTATCGCCTGAAAGGACCGTGAAAAATCTAAGAAATACCAATAACTTTAATCGGTTCTAGGAAGAGATTCGAACCATGTGTCTGCCGAATCAAGGCCATGCTTTGTACAGCTAAACTAACAGCGCAGCAGCTTCGAGCGGTGGAACTGTATAGTGTGTCATTTTGTTTCTCTGTTCCCATTAGAGGTTTTGTATTAATTTGAAGAGAGACCTTGTTTCATCAGTTTACATACGTTGTTCAGCAAAAGAGGTCCTAATTGTCGGTTTTTATTTTCAATCAGTTTTAAAAAAGTGGAAGAGTATGTATGAAACATTGTGTGAGCGGCCCCTGATCAGTTTTGCACTACTTTGTTCATTTAATTTGCCCCCCCCCCCAACCTAAAAAAGAGATCGATATTAGCACAAATCATGTATCTACTTGTCATCCATTACGTCGGTTTTGGGCGCGTGCGAAACAAAATTCTAACGTGCTTTTGGAACGAAAGGTTTCATAAAATCATACTTTTCCTATTGAATACTGTAATAGATGTGGCGTCTAAAACACACATGCACAGATAAGTGTTTGCTGTCTCAGGCATGAACACAATTACAGTGGATATTTGATTTGTAGTGCTAGATTTCGAAAAGATGGTAGTCACTTCTAAAACTTCTTGACGATGGTGAAGAGTCAGTTGAATAAAAATTTCCTTGGATATTATCCATCGTCTAGTAAATATAAAACGTAAAACGACGTTTCGGAGATGGGACTCTATGTCCGTCTTCAGGTTCCTACACAGTTGAGATAGGGATTAGCTCTATCTAGTGGGCCCAACTGTGTAGGAACCTGAAGACGGAGATAGAGTCCCATCTCCGAAACGTCGTTTTACGTTTTATATTTACTAGACGATGGATAATATCCAAGGAAATTTTTATTCAATGGTAGTCACTGTTCTGCGGTAATCGGTAGATAATCCCACCAAAGTTACTGATGTAACATTTAGGAGAACTGACGTTAGTACTTGGGAAAGAATATTATTTGGCACAGAAGATAGCGAATGCTGCGCTGGAAATGTGTGAAACCGTACTCTTTGGGTAGGTTACAGTGCTTTTGAAAGTCATGGCTTATGCAGCTTCGAATGGAGCAGGAAGATAATGATTGTAGGATCTGAAGTTTTCATGGTGGTGAGTCTGATGAAGGCTGACTTCTAGGTTGTTGCGACTTCTAGTCTAGTAGAAGTTTGCCGACGTTTTAGAGGTCCTTACTACTTTCTTTGTTTTTAATTTCTTCTACGTACTTCACACATATGCTGATATTGTTTTAAATTTACTCCGATATTCGTGTTTTTAAAATATGACATATTTAATCCAAGGTAGTTAAAGATGTTGACCTCTGCAGTAACTTCAGGTTCTTAGTGAATGAGAGGAAGAACACGTCAGTACACAGTGTACAAGAGTTTACGTCTGAACGCGACCTACCCAACGCGTGAGATTAATTTTCACTCAGTTGTTTGAAATTTGTATCATGCGGTGCATCCAATTCCATCAAATAATCTGATTCAAAATACTGACTTCTATTTCATCACTATGCAGTTCAGTTGCGATTCAGTTTAATGAAAGGTCACATCATCTTCATTTTTAAAATATTAATATTTCTAATCTCATTCAAGTCAACTTGCCAGAATGCATTTCGAGACATATTTCCTTATTCACCTGTGACAAAAAAATCCGACATTGCCTCGTCTGGTGAACCGTTTCTGTTCACGGGTTTTCATAAAACATGAAGAAAAGCGTGAATGTTTGCACCACTGAACGCGGTGGACATTTCCAACACTTCGTATAACATTTTCTGATTTCAATGTAGTGTGGTTTTTGACAGATGGAACATGTGTCAAGGAATTGGTCGCGAGACTTCTCAGTCATTCTGTAGTTGCAAATCGTACCGCAGTGAAATAACTTAGTTGAGCAATTACTGTAGACCGTCCTATTGGACTACTAGTTGTATCAACAAGTATGTTCTATTATGTTGCAAAATTACTTGTGTCAAAGGGGATGCCATGTTGGTTTTGGATCGTATGTCCACTCTATATTACGTTCTGGCTGCAGGCATAATAATTAGATATTTTGCTCTATATACATGAATTATAAAAGTTATGTTTTTACATTGTATCTTCCACTTTTGTTTTACTTTTTATATTTAACTCCATGTTAAGTTCTTTCTTCTTTATTTTTCTGTCTTAAATCAGACTCTTACAAATGTACAACATGAAGAACAGTAAACGTGATTAAATTTAATCGATTGTAACATATATTTTACCTTTCGCAGAGGATGCGAACTGCAGATGTTGTGCGTACTTATCAATGAGTCGTTTTATGAGATCGATTTGTTCGAGTGTCAGTTGAACGGCGTTCAGATGTTGCGACTCGCAGGGAACGTACGCTGCCCAGAACTGCGAATATAATTCAGAAACAACTAGCAGAGTTACAGACAGACAAACTCATAAATGTATTTATTAAGAAACTAAAAGCTCGAACCATACTAATTAACAAGAGTAATGCTACCCTAGTTTCAATATTGACTGAGCTATATGGGCTCGTGATACTACACGTGATTCTCTAATTAATTAACTCTTCGATGAAACCTTTTTTTTCCAGATACAACGGACTAGACTTACTGCCCTGTTCCGATTTTGAATTAATTTTTAAAAAACTGATACGCCAAACAAAACAATACAGAAACATATGGACATATACAATCGTGATGAGGGCTAAATTGAAGACACAAACCCGATATTTCTAGCTTAAAGTGATTTTCTTTCTTTTATATATTCCTGTTACAATTATTATTTTGAGGTTATATGTATTTTTTTTGATTTCTCCGTCGTCTAGGTGCTATTTAAACCGAATCTGCTAGTCCCGTTGGTTGAGCTAGTCTCAAATCTAGACTATCTCGAGCAGGAGACCCAAGAAGCTAGTCTTTTAATAAAATCTTCTCGGGCAATCAGCCGCGTCAACTGGTGACAGTAGTAAACCGACGTTTCGGGAACCAACTGATGATGGGGACAAAGTTGGTTCCCGAAACGTCGGTTTACTACGGTAACCAGTTGACGCGGCTGATTGTCCGAGAAGATTTTATTGATTGTACTCGCCGCGAAAGTCTCAAATCCTAAGCTAGTCTTTTGTTCTCTTTTTACCTGAAGATTAAAGTTGAACCAAGTTCCGAAACGCTATGGTCTAAATAACACCTAGACGATTAATGAAAACACAAAATATCTGATTAATTTTCAGATAAACCAAGATTGTTGCTAAGACAAATGGTGCGTGTGAGTTATCGCAGCAATTTTTATTTGTGTGTTTGTTTACCTGCCCGCCGACCATTCCTCTTCTCAGCCTGAGAAGGTCTGTGTGTGACCAGGCGCTCTTCGACCAGGGGACCACAGATCGCAGATCTGCGTTGAAGTTAAATTCTCGAAGTTGATTGTGGACAAATTTTCGAATATTCCACGGAAGATCGTTGTGTCTGCAATGAGTCAGTGAAATGCAACTGTCCGTTACTTAAAATTATTTTAAGAACACACATATTATTGTAAGTTAATCTGATTAATTAATCAAATCACCGCAGCCATTTATTCAATTTTTATATCCCAGTGATTTATTTCAGTCAAATTAGGCACACATTCTTCAGTCGTACGCTTTAACCCATTCATTATATACGTCCGGATATTCATTCAAGCGTTAAAAACTCTAGTTCATCTTATTCATTCATTATCAATTCATTTCAGTTTTTCCAGTGCGCTAGTCACCTGTCAACGTGACTTTCAGAACATCGTGCATTATAACACATTTTCGTGTTTACATAACATGGCACCAGATGGCACGAAAGACGGCGTCTGTGCGTTCTTTTACAATGTTCCCCTCTGATTTGTGTGAAAGCAGGTGAAGTCAACAAGCTTCTGCTAACGTAAGCGTTGGAGTGGAAAAACGGCGAGCCATGTGACTGCGGTGTATATAAATCATGGCGGTGTCTGTAGGTGGCTTTCTCGTTCATCTGTTCGTATGCAGACGGCGGCGACCATAAAAAAGTGTTCCTTCTCTCTTCGCAGATATTGCCTCCAGCTAGAGGAGTCACAGCTGATATACACGTACTTACATCAATCACGGCCACACTGTTTCTTTGCATGTTGTTTTTACTTTCTTCCTTCCGATATTCGGTGTCTTTCCCCGATTCTATTGCTCGTCCTTTCTTTGGTTTTCCTCCCTTCATTTTACCAATAAACTCAGGATGGTGTCAGGACAAAGATTTGAACCACGAATCTCCCGAATGTTAGCCACCACAACGTGACGTTGGGTTCCAAGTTATTTGAGGTTATCGCGACGGTAAAGATGTCGATTTTGGTCTTCTGGTTTATAACGCCGTGTGGATATAACTTTTCGAAGAAGCAAGATTTTATTTTCGGCTCTGAAGATGGAGACAGTATGTTCCCCGAAACATTCGTATCTACCTACAAATCAACATGGCATTACAACGTCATGTTTTATCGGCATATTCCTGTTTTCTTTTATTCATCACATCAGTTTCATTTTTGAACTACACGAAATATTTGGATGAATTAAATTTCTACTATTTATGTAGTAATGTAGTAGTTAATCGGTGAGAGCGGATACCGAAACCACAAGCCGAATTGCAATGGACAGACGACACGCACACTCACTGAAACTGCGTCTATACACTACTTCTCTCTGGTTGAGTGACACAACCGAGTTAAACTGCTCAATATCTGCGTTAGTCTATTCTGCCCTGTTCACGTGCGTACCTATTCATTGAGAGACAATAGACTGTTTGACAGGCATGGGTCACAGTCATTGTGTTAAACTGGAAGCCGCGTGCATGTCACAACAGTCCAGTGACAGCGAAAATGTGTTCGTATTGCATTTCATTACGCCCGGGGGGGGGGGGGGGTTCGAATGTCTGAGTTCATGGGAAGATGTTTGGATTTAAGAGACGCTGCAGCACGTAACATTTGCAATTGTTACATGATAAAATTATTTGTAAAACCTACAGAGTCGCCTTCTGGTGTCGTCAGTTCCATAGGTGGTCAGGAATTTTCCTGCTGCAAGATAGCCGATTGCTTCTTTCACAATACCTCACCAGCTCAGTAAAGTCAAACAAAACCTTTACTATTTACCTGAAAAATCTAAAAACTTCTACCAGATTACAAAGTGCAATAACCAACCTTCATTCTCGCTGCCATGAGAACCTGAAATTTCAACAGCCATCTCGTAATTCGTATTCTTCTCTTGATATGACATGTTTCAGTTTTTATAAAACCATCATCAGGTGTAAAATATTTCTAAGAACTTAAAACTCAATTATGATTTCTGTAGTTTCTTGGTGATGTTTCATTACGTTTGTTTTTAACAACACCTTCGCCCAAATATGGAAAAACAAATTTAATGAAACATCACCAAAAAACTACAGAAATCATAATTGAGTTTTAAGTTCTTAGATATATTTTACACCTGATGATGGTTTTATAAAAACTGAAACATGTTGTGTAAATGTTCCGAAATGTAAATCGATCAATCGATAAGGAACATGAATGATATTTTATTATCTTAATTATAAGAAATTTTAAATATTGTGATCAGACGGATTAAAATAAATAATTGTTTAAATCTACAACATGTTCACATCGCTTTGTGTAGTCTATGGGAAGTCCACTCCAGTGGGGAGGCTAACAGGATGCAGTGGTAACGCTTCAAAACCAAATGTGTAAATAAATTAGTTTACGCGAGGCAGTCTAAATGACAGTGATTTTGAAGTGTATTTAGAGACCGCTGCAGTGATTCTGTGACGACTGCGATGCGTGGTTCAATGTGCTTCTGTGGCCTTTAATGCCTGTGTTTGCGGTGATTTTAAAGCCAGTTATAATGTTACTACACCATGATTTATAGCACGTGTTTACTGTTGGTTTAAACATCTCTGTACGCAGTATTAAAATATTAAATTGGCTACAGTTGTCAGTCTGCGCCAAGGCAACTGTGAATCAGATGGCGGCGTGTTAACACACTGGGCATAATAATATAACTGTCTCGGGCGATTTGCCGGAGAAGTCCGACGTTTCGGAGACCCGTCACTTTCTTCATCATCCTGAAATGCGCCGCTTCTGATCCGGACTGATGCGACTTACACAGCCAGAGGATTTTATCACATTTAGACTCCGTGAAAGCTTCAAGTCTTACAGGTATAAAATATGTCGTAATGTATGCATTTGTTGGTTTAACACGACATTCTATAAACACTATTATTGTTGTATTGTTTTCTTAAGAATAATGATCACAGATTATACCAACATTGGCAGTGATGGATGAGACGATGTCACGTAAACGATGTGAAGTCGATTCTCAGTTCTTACCGCAAAGAAAACAGACACGTCTAATTTACAACGGTTGGTTTGTTAATACTGTTTAGTTAAATAATCGATCTTTTACCTGAGAATCGTACGAAGTCTCTAAATATATTCTCTGTGGGCAAAATGAAAAGTTGTGAAATATTAAAGTATGTGGTGTACATAGTTACCACTGTGCTCTAAAAAGGTTAAGATGACTGCTTTATTGGTAGATTGCAGGGTAGAAGAAGGACGGTATCTGATCCGATTTTTGTAGTTACAGGGTATGGAAACTAAATAAGCTTGCGGAAAAGTGGCAGTTCGGAATCACGATACTCGGTCAGAGGAAACTCTACGAGTGAGTGGAAATATTCAAAGGATTACGGACTAATGTGCGTTTTGGGTGGCCACGGACTGAATACGTGTTGTTAAGTAGCAGTTTGATTAGTGTGTCCGGGACAAATAAAGTAGAGGTATTAATCAAATGTCATCTGAGATGATGCAGTTCAAGAATGTCGTAGAGCACAAACGAAAATTTTCGTGATGAAATCAAGAAAATTCTGGAATGTTGTGCCAGATGCATTCAAAAGCACAGCGACTAAATAGGAAAAAGGAAAATAAGATGTCGAAGTACTGTGTGACTTTGTCATCATTTTAAGTACATTTCCTTTTCATTTTTCTTTCGCAGTTTCAGATATGTATTGTATACGCACTGTTATTTCTTATAGTAATTCTGAATTCAAACAGATTACAAGGCCAATAATCCGTAATAGTTGATGATGATGTTACATCTTGTTGCCAACTTCTCAGATGTGATAACCTGTACTGATTAATTTAGTTCTTCTCAGAATGAAATTCACGTCTCTGGATGTATTGATTTAATTTAAAACAGGTTACTTCAATGTAATTTTGACGAAATTAATTTGCGGCGAGTGCTAATTTAGAGAATGTGCAAGCAAGCAGGGTCGATTAAGCTAACCGGCCTGTTATATGGATTAAAAGTGGTAGCCAGTATGAAATTATCGTATTATCACTGCTTGAAGTTACGTTACGATAGGCTATCCAAACGCTGATGTGGTTTTATTACCAAAACCAATAGTTTTGGCATAGAGGAGTCTAACGCATCATAAACATTCGATTCAGGTAAACGACATTATTTTAAATATTAGTGGTATATTTGTTTAAACCAATACGTGTTTATTTTAATGACAACTGAATGTGTTTAGTCCACTTATATCTTTTTCCCAGACTTGTATGGACATGAAACACGGATAACGAGAGATAATGATAAGAAAATTCAAGTGTTTTAAATAATGTTTCAGAGACATTATATCGGATGAATGTGGTTTTGGAAGAAACAGCAAAACAAATGCATGAGAGGAGGACGGAATTTTTAACCCAACGAGGTTACAAAAGATAAACGAGACAAATATATTGATCACGTTCGAAGAATTTAAGGAGAAGGACATGCAAAATAAATATTTATTGAAACCAAAGGAACGAGGAATTGAGGATTGCCTCTAAATTAATCGTAAGGACAGTAAAACGAATTTGGAACCGATACAGTTAAGAGATGATATCCGTGACAATGAAGAAGACGAATGTGTTTTCTGACTCTAATAAGATTTAATATGTATGGCATTTTTGTGAATATTAAGTGCTTTGTTGATAAAACATACAATCTTAAAAGATTAATGCAGTATTTCTTAGACGAACTTACATTAAAATTGTCTGCATATTAATTGAAAATTTTCAGTAAGCTTAGTGGTGGAGACTAAGGGAATTTCTCGCCCCTCTTGCTGTAGTAATATCCATACGGCTTCGCGTTCCATTATCCATTGTGAGGCAAATAGTCGTCTTCATATTAAACAGATGGCTATAATTCTGTGGCTTCCTATTCATTTTGGAATTTCTAGTCGCTCTTCTTGTAAGGTAAATGACGGGGTTTTAAGCAGTTCTGACACGCTGCATAAGAATTAAGGTTCTATCAGTCTTTCCAGGTGACATTTTTCATTTATCGATAGTTCTTTTAGTTCAAATGCTGTTACGCTTTGCCAGTAAATACGAAAATGAGCGTTAGGAGAAGTTTTTTCCTCTGTGTATCCGTCTGAATGTTTGACTGAAATTACTTTATGGATTTCAGTTAAATTTCGTAGGTGATGTATACAGTAACAATTATCACGTCATATTTTGAATTTCGTCCTTACCTGCCACATGTAAACCGACATAAAAGAGAATTCAGATCAAATTGAATCCATGTTGTCAAATACAACTAGTCGTGTGAGAGGATTAGTGCATGGCACATAAATGACAAAAATAAAAACATATATCTATTTAAAAATGTTTTGGTAATACGCTGCATATTTAACAGTGATGCTCATTACACTTTTATTATGTCTATTTGAAAGAAATACACAGATGTAGGCCATCATATGTTGATATCCAATATAACAAAGAATTTCTATTAAATTACTATTTTTACTGTTTGTGATATTTGTAATTAGTCCTTTCAATGGTTTATGTAGCGCTCATTTCTCTTTCTCTCTGTTATCAATAAATTTACGTACATCAGCAGTAAATGAACATCAAGACCAGTAACACATTCTGAACCACAAAAAATTCATTCGGAATATTTTCTCTGTAGTTTCTGAAATTAAATAGCAAATTTGTACTTTACAACTGATAACGGCATGTTCCTTTCAAATGCACACGAATTCAGCGATATTAGTAAATTTATGGGATAAACTTTAAAACAATAGAACAAAATCAATAATCAAGCAGCAAAATCGACATGGAGTAAAGCGTTGAAGTGAAGTTGTTCTGAACTTATCATTTCCAACCCATTATACACAGACAAACGCACGCATTCGGACGTTTTTAGACATAATCCATTCAATTTATTTTCAAAGTGAGTTTAATCACATCCGTCTTTTCTGAGATGAACAATGCTTGAAACATTATTTCCACATAGCCTTCTCGCCACTGGACCCAACACGAGTCAGTTGGTTCCAATTCACAGGCTCATATTTCATTTCCTTAATTCCCATTTAGTATTATCCCAACATCTACATCTAGGTCTCCCAAGCGGTCTCTCTTCTTCAAGTTCCCCGACTAAAACTCTGTATATATTTGTCGTCTGATTGGCCCGCCCATCTCATTTGCTTTCATTTGTTCACCCTTATGAAAACACATCTTAAATAATCCAAGAATTAATCATACATTCGACAGTACGCAAGCGCACAAAAGCATGCTTGATTACCCACGCTGTTGGAACTTGTCAACTTTCTTTATGTAATCCCTACCCGACGCTTACATTTTATATGAATACACGTTTCAAGTTCTGTCTAATGAGACATGTCTCATTTGACCCGCGTCAGTCCAGAGGATTGTTTGCTGGCGGCGTCATTCTGCAAGCATAATCATTAGTCCTTCCACGAGCTTCCAGATAATTCGCTAGCCACTCGTCCTTCACCCCCAAGTCACTTTAACACTATCCTGTCACCTATTCAACTTCCTAGGTGCTCTTTAGCGACGTGTAAGACTTAGTGAGGATAAAAGTGGCACATGAGATGTTTACGTCTCAACTATGTAACGCCCTGTTCGGAAAAAGTAAATGAAATTCCGATTTTGGAGAGGTTCTGTCCATCTGTCCGTATGCCCATGTGTGTATATTGGTTGTGTAGTCCATACCATCGATCCAATATGTCTGCTTTACATCACAAAATACTTTGTAAAAAGTTAATATCTTCGTTGCATTTAGCTATTAATTAAATTGTGCAATAAAGATGAAAAGTGAAAGATAGTAGAGGAAATTAAATGATGGCGGCATTTATATTACGATCGTATTTTGTTACGATGAAAACCAATAACTGGTATCCATGGTGTAGGTTATGGCATCAGAATACACTGCATTGCATACCCATCCGTTTCAGTAAAATAACACATGATGAAAATGGCCGTATAGGTCGTAACATGTAGTTCGTGTTTACCTTTCAGTAATTATGAGTCTATCGACGGTTATTGGGAGCAACATTTAAATAAGTTTCTTTTAATTGGAATAGACCCCCATAAGATCTACTTTACACCAGTTACACAGAGAACCTCATTGGTTTCTTCTCAGAAACAACTCATCCCAGTGAACGTTGGTATGTTACACAAAATAGAACACATTTCACTGAAATTACAAAAAACAAAAACAAAAAAAAAACAAAAAAAAAAAACAAAACAAAAACAAAAACAAAAACAAACAAACAACTTTAAAGCCAAATGGTAACTATATCAGATTTCTGTCTTCTGGGTTGTTGCTCTGTGTAGTCTGGTCGATGTTTAACAGCGTTTCAGAGGTCATACTGCCTCCGTCATCGCCCTGATGACGGAGGCAGTATGACCTCTGAAACGCTGTTAAACATCGACCAGACTACACAGAGCAACAACCCAGAAGACAGAAATCTTCATACTCACCGCTGTGAGAACCTCAAGTCTTACGTAACTATATCTCTCTCCTGTAACTCTTGATTTTGTATTTATGGGTTTTGCATGAGTCTAAGTGTAAACAGGAATATTTTTTTAAACAGCGTTAGCGAGTTGATGTTTCAAATCGTGAAGTGTGGCGTTTTTTTCGTGGTACAGACAGAATTCTTAAATAATATTTAGACGATATTTGGTTTAAAAAGTTAAATGATTTTTGGTGTTTTGGTGTCAAAGGAAATGCAAGGGAAAGTAATTTGTTCCTCCTATTTGGAATGTGATATTTGCAGTAATTGATTATTCGTTAGAAGGAGGCAGACACACAGTTAAGGATAAGCGAATTCCCTTATGCTTGTCTTTCTTACAAAACCGGGATAGTATATTAATGAAGTGCCTACGGGAACAAGGAAACAAGTTAGGGAACATTGTATAAGGAATAGACGTACTTATGATCTACATTTGACGTAAAATAAATATTGCCCACATTCGCCTTGTCACTTTCGACTTTATCGTCTTACATACGAGTATATAATAAGTATTTGTGGAGTGGGGGGATAAATTTTATTGGAATAAAATATTTTTAATTTTGCCTATAATTTCAGAAATGGAAGAGGTGTCAACATCTTTAAGCCTCTCTTTAATATTTTACGTGTGATAATCTGGGAGTAATCTTTCGAAGCTCAGAACTGTGTTTTGCTGCTGGTCTTTGTTTTAACTGTAATTAGGTTCGTTATTTGACACAGCAAATTCAAACGCAAAGAAATTACACAGAGTCGTATACCTGCCGGGATATGCGACGGATTATGTAATGAACGTGCGCAAACACTGTTGACACTGAAGTGCTTCAGTGACGAGTTATAATACCAGAGGCCCTCTGCTCTGAGGTCAAAGTTCAAAGCGTTATTTACATACACAAACGAGATAAGAAGATTAAAGCTTACATTATTTTAGTTGGCTCCTCTGTAATTTATTAATGTTGTGCTTTTTCTGGTTCTTATACGATATCTTCTGTGAACAAATGCGATCAGAGCCATTTAACGCAGTTTAGTCAGATCTCGGTACATAAATAATGTTTACTAAACTGAAATTTACATCCGTTAAATAAACAGAATGAAGTACTGTTCTTTTAATTTGTGTATTTGCCACGACGAATTGACTTATGGTTCAATTTGAATATTCTGTATAAATTAAGCTTTCAAATCAGAAAATAGTATCTTGTGCATTATTGTATATAAGTTATTCTCGAATTGTGTTCCGTGAAACGTCTTGTTAAGTTCCGTGATGGATTCTGAGGATAAAATCCTGAAATAGAAGGCCCATATATTTTATCAACGATACATTATATGTAAGTTTTCTATATTTTTTCTCCTTCTGCTCTCCGCCGATTACATTCAAACCTGTTCCTACTCAGAGCAGTCTTTTGGATTGTCTCTCTGGATACTCCCACACACTCCTTCGATTTGTATAGAAGACAATGTTCGGGCGGTATTATTCATTCTGATAAAGTGGTCTATCCATTAAGCTGCTTTACGTGGTTGGGCTTCTCGGCAGTGTGAGCGTATGTGGTGGTTTTCTGGGTGGTTGCGTCGAGGTCAGCCTCGAAAATGAAGACAGTATGTTCATTAAAAATTTTGTATGCTGCGAAAAGACTACACTATGCAACAGCCCAGAAGTTCGCCATTTATTTTTGTACATTTTTTATTATTCCGTTTGGTTACTTCTGTATGTCGCCATGTTTGCATTTGTTCGGTCTAAAACGTCTCTTGTCACTACCAGCGAGCTATTTTACTAGTGTCATTGTTTTTCGTAACCCGCACTACTTACAAATAAAAGCAAGAAAACAGAAATTATTTAATACAATTTTAAGTTTTGTCCTTTTAGTAACTTGCTTTAATGTTTTGTTACCGTCCAATTTATTCTTTCATATCTATGTATTTTATTATTTAAACTGTAGTGAAATATATTCTACACGGGATAGACGAGAACATAAAACCTAATACCATTTATTAACTGCGAATAGCGGAAATCAAAGTTCTCTACAGAATTATGTACATCTGTTTCCATAGTAGCGGATTCAACCAACAAAAAGGCTTTCAGCTTTGGTATACCTGATACAGAGTTTTATGCTAGGGCATATTTATCTTGCGCAGTTCAGATGTGTCAATTATTTTTAAAACATAGATTGAATTTAATTTTCTGCCCTAGTGTGCAGATGGCAGCACTGTATGTCAAAATGTGTAATTAACAGCCCTCCCAGCGTTGAAGTTAATGGAAAAGTATCAGTACTAATGAAGTGCATTTAAAGTGGCGTTATGTGTGTCATCTAGTGGAAAGTTGGTAAATCATTGCCGCGGAAAATTATTTCGTATCTGTAATATATGCGATAGTAATCATCTACTAGACTGCTCTGCGTGACAGTACGTGAGACAGCAATCCATGTCTACAGTCAAATCTTCAGACCGAGGGATGTATCTCGGTATTATACGTATAATTATCGTCGCCTACCACCAACCGATGTATTTTAATTCACAACTTCAGTCGAAGCGTTTCGGTGTGTATTTAGTCAAAGTGAAGTATGTTATTTCCTAAGTTCCATCCCGTCAACACAAACTTAACGTATAACAGTTAAAGTTTACAAGTTAGAATGACAAATTACTGCTTCTGTATGTCGTCACGTACATAACTGATGGTCTTATGATGGCATAAAACACTTGCCTAACGTAAGTTTGTCTTGCTTTGGATGAAAGGGAGAACATAATATTAGTTTCATTGATGAGTATTCCAAATTATAGTGGATCGGCAAACAAATTGGAGTGTGGGTGACGTCACAATTCTAAAAAGAATGATAGCGATTTTACCAGTAATTGGAAATGAATTTGACTGTTGACGATCTAAGCCCCTGATTAAAATTGAAACCTGGGATAAATGTTTTCAGTAAGGTATGACCAAGACTTTGTGGGTGAAAGTAGAAGCTCTGCGCACTTTTAACTTGGGTGTTAGGAGGAGGTTAGTGATTAGCTTCATCTCCGGGGAAAGTGTTCCAAGTATCCATTAGACAGGAGGAAGGGTTGGTTCCAGAGCTGGTTTGGTAATAACAAATTTGAGGCTGGTTTACTCGGATTTTAAAGAGGAGAGTTAAAATCATATGTGACTGTTGGTGGTCCCACTGAAGACACCCTCGATCCTTCTGTGCCTGGCGAAATACGCTTAGGAACCTCTACTGCAGGCACCAAATCAGATTCGACGCTTTCATGTTTGACGTTCACGATCAGACGTACTTTATTGAAATTCCTATGTTTGTTTGCTGCAGTCGGCGCGAGGCAAAGTTTGTCATGGAACTTGTAAGTTCATTATGGCTTGAAGCGCATTATTAAAGTTGAACAGGGAGACGCCTGGTTCCGTACTTCCAGCGTGACGTTCATACGACTCTCTAATTACTGCAGCCCGACCAAACACGGTCGTGACGGTCAATAAGTCAGACAGCTAGTTAGGCAGGATTACGCAGACAGTCAGGCACATAATTAGATTGCTACATACCCCGAAATACAGATAACCAATCAAAATGTAGATTCGATATATAACCAGTCAGATACACGAGTTGTGTTGGAGACTGGGGAATTTGCCAGTCAATAGGCATTTTATTTATCTGCAAAATTTGCTGTGTATATTTGTTGAAGAGTGATAGAATATGGATATTAACGTGTAGGTTACTTATTAATTTTATCGTGCGGAGTTTTTATTGAGATTTGAGTAGCCATTTAGTCAAGACGTTTTCAGCTTTTTATGGGACACGAATATTTATTACTCTTTTCACAACATTCAGCTACCTGCCTCTATCCTGAGCCACTTTGATTTATCCCACATCTTGCCATTTTACTCGTAAATATTTATGTTTAATTTTAATATCCTTTGATCTAAATATGTAGGCGATCAACCATAAATGGCATTGATTTTAGTATATTACAATCAGGCAGACATTTACGAGATTTAAGAAATGTTTTGTGTATCGTCCGGTATTATGAAAAGAACACAACGTTTCTGAGGCTGTCTCTCTTTCCGTCCTCCGGTGAAACGTTAAAACATGCCTGCTCAGTCGTGTTCCGATACAAAGACCTAGTTTTAATTAGCAGAGCCGGCTTGCAAAAAACTGTTCGTATTTAGACCAAAACACGAAGAGAAATGCCCGAGAGTATGTGTCAGTTTAATCCTCGGTCTGTTTTCTTAGGATCAGGTAAGATTCCAATTTTCTCGCCCATATATCACGTTCAGTGCATCAAGACTGGACATCCCAAGGCGTCTTAGCGCTGTATTACGTAGGTCATTGTTGCAATAATTCTAACCGAGATCATTGTTGCGCAGAAATGTGTTCCAGCAAGGACCCTCGGCTATGCAGAATGCCTACCTGCACTGGAAAAACGCGACATACAGATAGGCATGAACGAGCCCGTGAAGTGTTCTTCCCTCGCAGAGTGCTTAATAATCGACTATACATACATGCGCAATACGACTGTAAGGAATGGGATTTGTTACCATGGTAACGTATAGTAAATAATATTGTGCGTTAATCCACTTTGAATCCCGTGTCCATCCAAGCATATAGGCGTTGAATAGCTTCCAGGATTAACGTTTAACATGTACAGTTAACTGTTACTCATACGTACATCAGGGGTTGTCAATCCACAGTCCGTGGATCACATGCGACCTGCGTAGATTTTCGGTAATATATGATGAAAAATAGTACCAGACGATACGCTAAAAAAACGTCGATATTTGGCAGAACCTATCGCCGTAAGAGTTAAGCTTACTTAAAAATGAAAAGTCAAGAATTACGAGTCTTATTGATGATAACGTGGCGGAATGAATGCGAATGGAAACATACATCAGATCCGATATTAAAAAAGACACGAACCAAAAGCAGTGGAAAATATCTCATTAATGACTGATTTCGTCAGAAAAAATTATCGAGTTACAGACAATGCGTACCTGTTCGCAGTGGTAAGTTATTAGCGTTTTTAATACTTTGCCATGATTTCATAAAATTATCCTTATTTACAAACTAGCGGCCCGCTAGCCGGCTGAATGTAGCCCCAGATCTTAGAAAGGGCAAGAACCCCTGATGTAGACAGAAGTGTCTCACTGTAGTACATCGTTAATGATCGCTTCTACTATCAAATATGTCGGTTACGGACTACATCCATCATTGAATTTATCCGTAAATATTACATAATGATTACAAACTCACAATTCTATGCTGTTAGTGGTAGTTGAAATGTGTAATTAAAGTTATTATAAATTTCGATGTTTTCGAAGAGATGGCAATTTATATTATGGAGTTCTATGTTTTGACACCCCATAAACTCTGAATGTGGAGACGATAAGTTCCTCCGAATAGTCGTTAATCACATACAATACTTCATGACGTCATAGCTTAGAAGCCCGCAGTCAAAACCTTCCATGCTGCAAGAACCTCAGATGTCAGACAGTGAGGGTTACGTAATTATGGACGCACGCTGTAACTGTAATGTCTCTCTTCGGCTTGATGAGATATGGCTTCAATGCAGTAGGCGGACAGCCAGTTTATTGACTTTATTTAATATATGGATACCCCTACTATATAGACATCCCGCGCAGGCGATGGCTAATTTACGCTGTGGCAATATTTGGTCCGTGTAAATTACTTCCTGACGGAAATGTTTACGGCCGCTTTAACGACACTGCAATGTCACAGTCACTTTGCGCACCTTGGCCATATTGTGGACACGTGAGGCGGGAGTAACGGTCTGTCAGCTGTGTGGCTCGTTGAATTAATTTATCGCGGGCGCAGATCCATAGATACAAGTATAATGAAATACAGGCGCAGAACTGCAGAAGAGACAACAATTAATTTCTCTTAAATACGTGTTCACCGTGTCGAAAAATGTTACAAATAAAAGTTTTATGCCATGTATTATTTTTATTTTATGTTGAGTTGTTTTTGAGGAAATCGATGACAAAGTATTACGTTTCATGTGCAATAGGAGTTATATTAAAAGAAAGTTTTCCCGACACCATCAGTGTGGAAATTCCACCCCCCCCCCCAAATGCTTGATATAATCGAAATCCGTAAATTAGTTTCGGATGGAGAAACATGCCGTCCATATTATGCGTTCATTCCATATGTACTGTCTGATAAGATTCTCGTGGCTGTGGTCTGCGTTGTGGCGCCATTTGGATACGTGTTTCGTAGGAACGTATCTCTTTGCATCTTCAGTCTGATGTAATCTTCGACCCTGAAGATGGGGACGATATATTCCTCCAAAACGCCAGTGACCAAGGAGACACCATAGTGTCAGAGAGCAGAAGACCACACACGATGTCTCCAGCATCGTGAGGAACCGCAAGGAATTGTGTAAAACACTTAGGCTCCGAACAAACATGAGGATAATCAAAGCAAATTAATTTAAAAACATACTTTACATTCTTGGAAGATGTTGATTTCTTGGACAAGTAGTTGTCCCAAAACCTTGCTGTAGTTTTCTGAAAAATCAATATCCATTGGCCTCCTATAATCTTCTACCTCAGGAGGTTTTCGCTTCTTTTTGACTAAGAGTATCTGGCTTGCGTTAGATCGAGGACCTAGGACCTGTCTTCAAGAGGGAACGAATAATTCTCGAGTTCTGAGATTATATTCAGCAAGCTAGCAATGAATGCCGCTATCCGCTTCTGTATGAAGCTTTGTACATAAGCTAGCTCACCCACGTAGGCTCTTCTAGGAGAGAATATGTCCTTATAAATTTGAAAAGGAATTGAATGATCTGTTTGGAGCGTGGAATGATTCAAGTACCTTACCACTTCTCTCCTTTACAAGATCTATCATTTGCTTTGCCTTCGTGGTTTTACAGACGATGATAAAGGAAACAGTATAGAAACACACAGAATGGCTTTTACCGTGATTCATTATTAACGCTGGTCCTGTTTTCGAATGCTGACACCGTGTGGAAATGACCCGTGTTGTCGACGTTTCGGAGTAATATGCTGACTCTGACTGCAGGGTGTAAGTGAAGTGAAGTTCTCTGAAACGTCGTTGAAATAGCCACTAACACTTGATGCTAGCATCCCGAAAGATGATCAACGTTAATAAAGACAAGTGAAGAGTGACAGGGAAAAGAAAAGGGAGGAGAAAAGAATGAATGAAAAGAAAAGAAGGGATAAGAGAGAAATGTCTAAAGGAAGGAGTAAAATAAGAAAGGAAAGAAGGAAGAGGAGAAATGTCAAAATGGATGTGGATGTCTTGCATCTAGAGAGCTTGTGTGAAAGACTTACTGAATGTCATATTGCTTTAAAGCGACGCCAAACTTCTCATGAACGCAGGACGCTTTAGATGCGTGCTGACTACTTATGAGAAACGTGCAATGGCACCGTTTATAAGACACAGAAGTAGACGAACCTTGAAGCGTAAATGAATAACGTGTCAGATGAACAAAAAGTAACTCTGAATTTTAAAAAAAATGCAAAATTCTTTTTTACCTATTTTACAAAAAGTTGTTTTGGAAACATATAATTTGTCTTCTATCTTTCTATATTCTTAATTTCCTTATGGAAAACGACATTTTTATTTCTTCTTGCCATGAAGGGACAAGAATATTTTCTTTGAGAAAATATTATCATTGAGGAGCGTGGTCCATCTGCGTTAAGTTTCTTCATTTACTTTCCTTTGTGAATAATCTTCTTCAAGAGCCTATCCGTTCCGGATGTTGGCGATCAGCATAGCAATTTGAGCTTTACTGACTGCTACTTGAAACAGCCCTCCAGTGGACATCGAGAACCAAGTTGATTGTACTAGGGAATTATAATGGAGTGGTTTCCCGTTGCCTTCTCCACCGCAGTATCACAGCCGGTACAATCAGTATGTGATTGTCGCCTGTGAATATCTGGTGACGGGCCTTTAGGGAAGTCATTCTTCAATACCCTCGCCCCAGTAATGACATAGCTGCTGCCCTATGCCATCTACCGTGACCATGGTAGAAGGACCCTTACTACCCCTGGGTTCAAGGGGAACCCGGAGTTCGCGTAGGTAGGGGCACTCACATCCCTGAAGTAGGACTATCTCCGAAGAGAGTTCCTACCCGCTACAATAAGTATTCTGCAAAGCATAAAAACAAAAATGATGAACACTTACACTTCGGACGTGTTGTTGGTACAGTTAGCTCCATCTTCCTGGAACCAACAACCAGCTTATCCAGAATAGATTTAGCAGCAGCATGCTTAGCTTTCTTCTTTGACGGTCCAGACCCCATGGCAGTTTCCCAATGCTTGATATTGTTTCTATTTTGGGCTTGACTGTATTTGGCTGTTATATTTAATAATCTACTTGTATATTGTGACGTAGGTTGGTAATTACGCCGGTTATTGTCAACCCGGGGGCGCCACACTGCCAGCACACCGGTCGCCCCCATCCAGGACGTCTATCCCGAGGCGATCGCGCCTCCGTCGAGTCCTTTGACCGTATCTGACGCATCGTTAGTGGTGATCCTGCGGCTGCCTGTAGCTTCAGGGCCTGTCCGAGTGCTTCATTGAGGGATCGGTCCCCGCCCATTAGAAGGTGTTGCTTAATCTCCCGGTCTCCCAGGCCGCCCTCTGCAAGTAATCTGCGGGAAGCCCTACGAACGCTCAGTGGGCCAGCTTCTCTATTCCTGATGCGAATTCCTGCAGAGTTTCGCCCCTCCCCTGCGTCCTCGATTCCAACTGAGATCGGTAGACCGCCGCCAGCTGATGGTCCCCGTAACCGCCCTAACAGGAACGCCATGCAGGATGTCAGCAGCTTGCCCCTGAAGTACGGCAAGGAGATGCGTGACCTTCTCGCCAGGCGTCCAGACATTGTGTTTGGCCACAGCCTCAAGCTGCCGATGGAATAATGTCCAAGACGTGGATTCGTCGAACTTCGGTGCTTTAACGTGGTCCGTGCCAGCCACGAACGTTCCGGCCCCTCCGTGCCTTGTTCGGGCCTCCACCGCCCTGCAACTGTGTCTAGAGCTCGCGACGCGTAGTCTCTTAACTCGTCGCTTAGGACCTCGGTCTTCTGATTCACAACCGACACCACGCCCTTTAACTGTCTGTCGAAGTTGTCGGTGATCCTCTCCTCCAATTCCACCTGGCTGCACCTCAGGGCACCTAGTTCTCGCGAAAACTGTGCTTAGATTATCCTTTCGCTGCTGCTGGGTGTCCGTAAACTGGTCCTGCAGCTGTTTCTGGCTGGCATCCATCTTG
Source organism: Zootermopsis nevadensis (assembly GCF_000696155.1). The sequence continues at coordinate 178,692 of NW_019060275.1, read as the reverse complement.
TCTTCAAGATTGTCCTGAAGCTGTTGCTGGTTGTATTTCCTGCAGTGCAGACTCTATTGCTAACAATCCCACTTCTGACACCAGTGTGACGTAGGTTGGTAATTACGCCCGTTATTGTCAACCGTTGCTTTTTGGAGTCTGCTGCCTTGAATACGATCCGACACAGTTTTCACACGCTCAACACTTCGCTCGGTCTAGCTGCCGCGGTGCCCTCCAGCTGACACTCTGCTCGCTAGCTCGCACTCGGCCGCGCCCAGGAATGCGACCCAAGATGTTGAAAGATCTAGGCGGCCCCTCCCCTCCAGCGCGAGTCCGCGACACTCACGGCGACACGTCAAAATATGTTTAGTTAACCTGTTTGTGTAATATTTTTCATTATTTATTATTATTGTATGTATTATCAGTGTTTGCCTGCGATTGGCTTCTTGCTGATGGCAAATACTTAAATAAATTAATTGAATTTTCTCTGCCAGAGTCTACTTACATCACTTTACTCCGTTCCCCTCCAGTTTAATTTTACAGAAAGCCTTTGTTCCATTTATTCTCCCATGCGTTTTATGTGTCTTGAATTAGGTCTTTGTCCGAGGACAGCAATGTCACAGTTTTCGTCTTGACAACCAAGAAATTTCTGTGCTGTGAATTACCAGAAGCATTTGAAGCCGTCGTTGGTGACCAATTAGAGTAATGGACAGTTACTAAAGAATTAAAATCTTATGAACTTGTCTTTCACTGCAAGGAAGGAACGTACATTGTATTTGTGAAAGAGAAAACATTTTGATGTAAGGAAGAGGATGTCTTAGGAGTAGGAACGTACACAGTTCGTAATTTCATAAATTGCTTCCAATAAATAGAATTCACCTCGAAAAACTAAGTGTAAGTGTAGCACGAATGGAAGAAATGTATCGTGCTTGTAAATAACTGGTCGTCAGATATCAAGAGAAGAGGACTACTTCTGTGACAGTCATATATGAAAGGATAATATTAAAGTGGAACTATAATGTTTGTAAAGGAGGAAACCGTCGTTAAACCTTCAGGACTCTTAACCGAGTTATTATCAGAAGCGACTATCCATTAGAAGTTAATATCGACGTTAAAAGAAAGCCTCTGGGCTATAAAATAGTCCGGTAATGTGTTAAAACCAAGATAAATCGGAAAACATTAAAATGAAACATCACGCCTACTAAACATATTTTCCAAAGAATGTTTCGTTCCAACAAGGAATCTGGATATATAGTACAATCTAGTTTGGAATGCAATAAAGGATATTTTACGTAAATGCATACACACATGTATACAAAATGCACTCATCACACATTCTGACTAAACCAACTCGTACAGGCTAATTCTTGACGGACGTATAAATGCCCTATGCGTGAGAAATAAAACGAAACGTGGGCATATATTGACAGCCTTTACTTTCTGAACCTTTTAAAACATTATTACCTGTTTTGACAAGAATATTGTACCTTATATACGAAAGTGCCGGCCGCAGTAGCCACGCGGTCTGAGGCATGGACCTCGTGCGCCTGGGCACTGGGACCGTGGGTTCGAGTCCCACTCAAGGCATGGATGTTTGTCCGCGTCTTTCTGTGATTGTATAGGTAGAGGCCTTGCGTCGGGCTGATCACTCACCACGGAGTCTTACCATTACCCAAACAGATCAATTAAATGAATAAATAAACCCCGACACCTACGGGTAAAAGAGGATAAGTACATACTTATATGCGATGCTTACGCTTAACAAGACAAACAATTCCCCCCCTTTATTAATATCGGGTTGTATTATGTTTGTAAATTAATTAATGTGTTGAAACGCTGATTAAAAGAGTTTTTTACATCAACAAAAACCCCTATTTCCGAACTGTGTTGGTGCGACAAACAAATACAACACCCACAAGCATGTCGTCATATCGGAAATTAATGTCATTATGTTTCCATAGTTACTGTGGTACATCACAAAGCTTCTGTCACGCCTTCGTCACGGGAGACCTAATTAGTGACTTTGACCGCAACCATTAAACGTACCGTTCACTCGGGCGGCAGTTCTTGGTTCACAAACGCACAATAATTCCCATCGGTGCGTTTGGAACAAAGAATGACATTACTATCTTTACCACCATCATAACTACCAGCTGATTATTCCATTATAGTTGTAAGCTTTAATATTTTTCGTGATGATTTTTATTTAAACCGAATTTATTCTGCAGAATACAACCATCTACTGACTTACCGACATGAAAACCACAAATCCTACGTTATTACATTCAGTCGCTGTGAAAGCCTGAAAGAAAGATCTTTTTGCTCGGACTAATGCTTCTCAGGAGTTGAATCCGAACATTCCTAATTGCTTACGAGCTGCCGATGTTCCTAACTCCCTTGACGTCACTAATTACGCCAGTGTTTACCCCCGGGGGGCTGTTGATATTGGCCACTAATCTGGAGCGGACTTGGCGAACATGAAACACAGAAGGTGTGGGAGGGAATTTCTGTACACACAGAGAAATTACGGTTTCTTCATTACAGGTTGTGAACCTGAGAGCTCCTGTGCTTTTCACAAAGATCTGGTCAAAGTTGAAATGAGTAAAACTTCAGATAAAATAAAAATACCTCAATATTAATGAAATAGTAACCTTGTCGATTTATTATTCATATAATGTTGTAAATGGCTTTAAACTTTTTTAGAATTTTGCCTGGGACCTTTTATGTCGTTGCGTTATACTCCTCTTTGTCTCATATTCTGAGTATCCTGTTGTGATCGTCTTATGAACCTCGCTTTAGAAAATCATTTTGCCTGCTAATTTCCTGCTCTTATTTTTCAATATATCCTTCAATTTCCATTCTGTCGTTCCTTTCGTTACACTCTTCACAGATTTCTTTGGGACTTCCCGTACGATTTTTGACATGATAACTTCCTGACAAAGTTTATTGGCTTATTCTTTTATCCTGTTCTTTTTCACCAAGTTTTGAATTCACTCTTCCTCAGATATTCTTGAGTTTGCCTTGCACTTTTTTACGCTGTCATTCCTGACAAATTTTTAACTCCGTAACCGGTGACGTGCGGTCTGTGAGATCGCAGCAGAAACAATATTTTATTCTTTGTTTGAGGGGGGGGGGGGTTATGGCTTTAGCGCTGTGCTGTTCTCAGTACCTTCTTATCTTTTGCATATACGTTGACTCACACTTCCTTTCCTTCCTTGGTCTTTCGATGCTGTTCTGGTGGCCTTCTGAGAGACAGCAGGAGGTCGCCGTTTAAGCGGCTTTTCTTTTGACTTGGCCGCTGTCGTCTCTACTAGTCTATGTCGCGAGTAAGTGAACGGTACCTTCAAAGTGTCTTTTTGGGATAAGCGCTTTAGTACATGCAAGAAGGTTTGAGTGACGCTGGGAGTGAAGGTAAATGGACAACTGAAGGTGACCTCAACTCCTGTGTGCAAGAATAGTTCCATTCGAATTTATTTTTAACTTAATGCCACTTTTGAGTACAATTTTAACTATTAGCGTTTTGTAACATCTATTTTAATGTTAACTTTTTAATTCTATTTGACTTTCAGTTGGCATAACATAAGAAGATTGGCATGAGGATGGTAAATTATGGCGAAATATGTCGTCAGATAAAAAACAAATGATTATAATCTTAGAATGTCAAGTGTGTTGAAGGTCCTAATCACTATACAACGCAAAAATACATTGAAATGCTTACATATAAGAAACCTTTAGACTGATAGACCTGCACACGTCTATCCTCCAGTTCAGTTACGAATTTTAATATCATATTCAATGTGACTGATATTTTTAAAATCCACATGGTCTTCATATCTGCAGACATCCCCGAGTCCAGATATTTTCCACCTTCGTATCCACAGCAATACTAACATGACGGCACTGCGAAAATGTGAGGTGAAACATCGCACTATTTCCGAGCAGAACGGAGCGTGACTTATACGTTAGTGAGATACCGGATTCCAATCTCAAGACATTATTTCCGAAGTATCGAAACGTTGGAAAGTGTTCAGGAAATGGCGTTGCTTACCGAGGAAGCCAATCTTACACATTTTATACCAAACCGTGAAACGTACAGACAAGAACAAATTTCAGAATTCAGTCTATAAATTCGTAACTGTGAAATCAAAAATATGCAAGAGTAAAAATTGTAATAAGAGCTGTGAAGCAATAGACAACTATATAACGACAAAGAGAAAGCTCCCTTCGGGGAGACAAAGATGATCCTAAACCTACTACAGCCTTC
>NW_019060275.1:129921-173964 GCF_000696155.1 Zootermopsis nevadensis | reverse complement strand
GAAAGTTTCTAGACTGCGCCTATAAAAACCCGTACACTTATCTCAGGTATTAAATTCATCCATCACCCTCGAAGTAGTTCCCCTGGGAGTGAACACAACGATCCCAGCGCCGCTGCCAAGCCTGGAAGCATCCCTGGAAATCTTTCTTTGTCAGCCTGTCAAGCACCATCTGCGATTCTGCCTGAATCACGGCGGTGTGTCTTCAGGTTATGGTAACTTTCTGGCTACCTTCAGGGAAGTTGGTCACTTTCCTTTTAATTCGTTAAACAATGGCAACTGTTGAAAACTAAATAGATAACAATTATACCAAAATTACCAAACAGAAAATCGTTACTAATAAAAATATGTAGTGAATATAAAGAATTGTGAACATGTACAGTTCACATGTGATATAAGTTCAGTACGTCATAATTTTTTCCACAGACAGTATTAATGGATTTCGTATAATTATCAGAATAGAGAGTGATTAATTCCCTGAACTTTATTAACCAAACGAACTTTGTAATAGAGACGCGCTGTAATATTTTAGAAGGCAACTGAACTTTCAAATATTATTTCTGCTTTAAAGAGTTAAATTTATTCCTTGGCTTGTAGTTCTTCCTTTTCTTTCGAAATCCACGTGCTTCGTTATATAGAGTGTTGAGAAGACATTCTAATATCAACGCTTTGTTATAAGCCATAAAGCCACGTCTTTAGGATTCCAAATGGTGTCTTGTCTGTAGTGAGCATCTCTTTTCAGTGTCGATTGGCATATTTTACAATTCAGAACGTGCATCGAAACGACAGTTTGAGCCGTGAAGTGTTTCAATATCCACTGTAGTATGGATATTGAAACACCCTCTCGAAGTCGTCAGTTCAAACAGATTTGTTCTACTTCAAGTCACAGGATTTCGTGTGGAGAAAAATGGTGCAGTAAAGTGTCGTATAATCCGTTCCCATGGTAATGCGGTTATGAACAAGTGAGCACATGGTGCGGGGACTGCCTCAGCACCTGATTGCTATTCTGCTAGCCAAAAAGTCTGCTTTCAGGGGAGCTCACAAAAGCGTATCGTCATGAGTCGGTTAAATCTAGTCGAAAACTTCATACCTGGTTTAAACTGCCGTATCGAGCAAGATGGTGTAGCTGTATGGGTATAGACCGTAATTCGGGAAGTTCGTGGTTCGAAACTCTATCACGTTACGAGAAACCCAAAATAAGGTTTTTGACATTTTTCAAAAGTCTTTCGTTACGATTGCTAGGACGATAAGGTTTTTGACATTTTTCAAAAGTCGTTTCTTACGATTGCTAGGGCAGAATCTTCAAATACGATATTTCCGGCTACTTCCGAATTCTTACCTACTCACTGCCTCGTCGTTCTCTCATCTCATTCAGCTGTAAGTAACCAGTGGATTTATACTTAGTCGATGTAAAAAAAAAATTATGAAGGAATAAAAGTAGGGCAAGCATCAATAAAGGAATAAATGGCGAGAGATGAAGAGCAAAAATGTATGATTTGAGGTTATCACAGCGGTGAGTATGTACCTGCCAAACCTAATTCTAGTCAAATATAATTTTCATTCTGGCGTCTCATCAGCATCAGACGTAATGGTTATACTGCACGTCATAGTGGTATGTAAATGCTGAATTCAAATATATTTAAATTTTGCAGTTTGTATTTGGAATATTGTTGTCTACTGATTATTCACTTCTTCAGTTATAAAGCTGTTTTCCATAACTTGACTGAAGGGCAGTTTCTCCCAGTACTGCGTTGTTTTCATATGTTAATCGCCATTCTTGGAACTATTAATCATTTTCATTGCATTGACTTTATTTCTATACATTTCATGAGTTTCTACTGCATAGTAAGATAAAAGATAACCAGGCATCACTGAGATGTCGGTCCAGTCATAGACACTAGCTTTGGCTGGCTTGTTGAATGACTCATCAGTCAGACTCACCCGTCAATAAGTGGCACTTCGGTGAGAATCTGTCGCGCCACCTCCAGTCGTTCTTTGCCGGAAGTGACGCTCTCGACCCGGAAGCCTGCCGTCATGCGACCTGTCTCACGTGTCAAAAGCGTCAAGACTAGAAGCGCCACCTGCAGATGACTCTCCGCATACCGACCTGCCATCTGGTGACAGGGAAAATAATAAATTGTTATTTAATTCCTGTTTCAGATATAGGTTACGAAATTATCATTCTCTTGAGAGTTGTCATCAGCAGAAGGGAAACACATTTCTTATGAACTGGCAGGTTGTGGAAGCCTGCCTAAAGTTTAAATTAATATTGAAACAAATTAATGACATATACGCGCACCATACAGTAAACAGAATGAAAATTGTATTTTTCGAATTCCTTCTCATTGCATTCTTCAGTGGCCATTGATGTTTATTTATTGGCGATAAGATCTTCGTTCCATAGCTAATCTCACTGCACAGTCAGAGAAAGTTTCCTTGTATTTAGTTAAATATTCAACATATCGAAAGGTATTTCGAACAAAAGTTATAGATATTAGTGCCATCTGTATTTTACGTCATCTATAAAATTTATTGAATGTGCTGTTTGCGAGAAAATTTGTGCCACTCGATTTTAGCTAATTCCAAGTAGGGATTATAGTAGACTAATTAGAAACATGTTAAAATTTCTCAGCAACCTTAACTGTAGGACCCGAACACCAAATTAAGAAGAAATTAATTCTTTTTGAAGCGCTTTATGGCTACATTTTGTTATAAATATCAGTTGATGAAATTTCGTATTGCGCCGTCTATATTTTTATCAAAGATACAAGGAATTTTAGTAGATAGTGCATTTCATTACAGAAGAAGGCAATGGCAAACCACTTCTGGATCATCTGCCAAGAACGTATATGAACAGGTCCCAGTCCGAGAAAAGGATGGAAGGATCCTGTTCATAGGGACCTGTCGTCAGACAGAACACTAAATAATAATAAAACCATTGTTACACATTTTCGTTTCACTTTTTGTCGTATGACACTGACCCTAAAATATAGACGTATTTACGTCAAAAAATTAAGCCTGCTTTAAGATAAATAATAGGGTGTAGGCCCAATCACTGTTACTCTGTGATCTAGGCAACACGGAGTTTTCTTCCGTGGCATCCCAACAATTACTCCTTTCACACGCAGAAGAAGGCAATGGCAAACCACTTCTGGATCATCTGCCAAGAACGTATATGAACAGGTCCCAGTCCGAGAAAAGGATGGAAGGATCCTGTTCATATGGACCTGTCGTCAGACAGAACACTAATAATAATAATAACAGTACATAATTTATTCTAATAATCGTAAATTTAACATTCATTACTTTCGGTAATGCGCCTCTGAAGTTGAAGGAGTACATTCGCATATGTCGGACACTATCAAATAGACGACGTCTACACGGTCTGGCAAGTTGTACTGTGACAGATGTTAAGAAAATATCTACATAAGTTTGAATATTTGTATCGTCGCCATCTTGGCGAGTTCCGTCTTACAAATTGCATTGGAATGTTTATGATCTATCGCCAAACCAAATTTCACACCCCCAGCTGTATCATTTATCGGAAATCGATTGGAAAGTGAATATAGGTTGCGTGTGGTTGCCATGCTGTCATTCTACTTCCGGGAATAAGATATTTTCATGAAGGTTACATATTTCGCATCACCATACTACATTTTAGAACTCTGCACAAAATAACATTAGTGGTGAAGATGGCTGTCTTCTGGGTTGTTGCGCCATGTAGTCTGGTAGAAGTTTACCGACGTTTCAGAGGTCCTTGCTGCCTTCACCATTATCGCCCTGATGATGGAGTGCTAGTAGTAACTAAAGGGGATACTTTTTGGCACTTCTTGGGATTCAAATATTCTTTCGTTTAGTCTGTTCTGTGTTCATGTATTACACTTTCTTTATGTTCATAACTCAGGTTTTCATATGAGCCAAGTTTGGATAAAATTGGTCCCAGATGACTGTAGTAGAAACACACAAACTGACCATAAAACTCGTGGTCCCTATGGAAATCAGGTGGATAGAGTGTGCCTGTCTCTAACCGCCGGAGAGTGGCAAGTACTTTTATGTCACCAGTAATAAGGCAGCGAATACTCTGCAGGATATCTGCTGCCATAAACATGCAACCAGGAACGTCGTTGTAATTCTGTTGACTTTATAGCGTCCATATGCCTGACACGCCGAAGTACGGAACCTGAGGAAACAGTTTGAATTTTACTCAGACAGGTATGTTACATACTGCATCGTACGTTTATTACAAGGCTTGCACGAAATTAGTAAGGAACAGTCAAACTAGGGAAACGGTAATGCACCAGAGCGTCATTTAATTTACAAACAGATATACCGGTTTTTCATTTATAGACGGGCGGAGTACGTAGCACGCATGGCAGAAATGAGAAATAAAAAAAAGAATGTTAACACACAAGGATAAGAACCAGTGACGGGGTTTGTGAATGCGGCAAGAACCTTTTGGTTTCGCAAAAGGCGGGGAATTTATTGACTAGCTGAGCAGTTGTCTTTAAATTATTCTATTTTTATTACATTGGTTCAAAATGAAACTTGTGGAGAGGGAGGGGATGTATTTTGTAAAGGGTTGTACAGAGATTTATAGGGATTGTTACCAAATGCTAAGAGTTAGTATGCTAATGTTCTAGAATGAAAACAGTGATATAATGGGCGATATGTCAGATTATGAAAATGATATCTTCTGGGATTCTGGGCCGCGTATTCTGGCAGAAGTTTGCGGAGCTCATGTAACTAAACTTTTGCCAGATTACAAGACGAAACATCCCAGAAGACAGTAATCTTCAATGACATAGTCATTCCATCCATTAAAGTAACCTCAAAATGGTTGCAAGTAGTGGTAACGTGTACCTGCTGGTTTATCTGTCCGCACGTTATACTTCTGAATCTGCAGAATACGTTTCGAAGAAATTTGTTATTAGTGGTCTACACTAAGAGTTTTGAAGTTAATTTAAGTTTGTCTCGTATCAGACCGAACTTTATCAGTTCTTTGAATAAACGTTTCAAAAGTACAGCAATTTAAGTGACATAGTATCTAATTAAAATTTAAAACTATTACCGTGTAGGAAACGTTTGTGGCATTTGGCATGTAGACATTTTGCGTAGAAAAAATATGCAGACATAAAAGAAATTAATTAAATGTTTAAAATGTCTCCTGTGAAAATGAAATGTACTATACGCGTTTAGTACAATACATTACAGAATGACGAGACACAGAATACGAAATCATATATCGGAATACAAACCACTGGAACGAGGCAGCAGACACACGAATGAAGGAAATAAGGATGGTTAAATCAAGTGCATGTATTCGTTTTGAATCAGGTATTTAATCCTAATATTGCGGACTTGATTATGATAATGACGTATTTACAGACTGGTTAATCTGACACTTAGCAACAAAAAAGTGGCCCCATTTAGTTCAGATTAAATGTTAACTATCATAGTCAGTATCTGAAGCGTAGCTTCTCGTTTGCATCAAGTGCTTTATTATGCGAGGCTGATTACATATGTTCTGATTAATATCAGAGACAGTAATTATTAATCGTGTTCCCATTAAGTAATTAACTAAGTAACTTACTAAGCAAGTAACTTATTTAGTAACTAAGCGGATAACTGAGTTACTAAATAACGGACTATCTAGTAGCTGGCTCTGCTGTGCAGGATGTGTCTTCAGCAACTTTTGAAATCGGAACAGGCTACAAACTACCAATATTTCATATTTTACGATTTCCTTGTATGAACGTTCTGCCAAAGAAACTTATATCAAAATGTGATCATAAGCTGTGATAATTTCTGAAACTTCGGGTTTTACAAATCTCATCACATCTTAAATCCTTCCAAATTTTTTGGCTCATACGACACGTTTAGGCTACTGCTTAATTTTGGCCCCTCCAAACTTTGTTTTTAGTTTAAAGCAAGTTTACGTGTAAAAATGTCACCTTCCAAATCCTTCCTCTAAATTCCCTCTGGAACCAAGCCACTGGAACTTCACCTTCTCGCAAAGGCAGTCAACAAACTGTAAGAGTATCTCAACTTATTATTCGAGTCACCTACGCAATGCAGAACGGCGAACTAATCCCTGTCTCTAGATAACTTTCAGTAGGGGCATCACAACCAAACATTGCTGTATAGCAGATAAAACTTCTGATAGGTATTCAAGAGGTTCTGGATTACAATCTCTTATTACAAACGGGAATGTTATTAATAGTAATACTTACACTAAAAGAACACATTAATAATAAACAGTTTTAGAGTATTTAAAATTTTCTGACACAGGAAATGTGTTCCGGGTTACGACCTTCCTTTCTGTAACCTCCTGTTCGAAACAAAGAACTTTGGCCTTCCTGTATTCTCCTACAGTGTTTATACTCCGATTTACTGGAACTTCCCTTACCAGGATTCAAACTAAGGACAGTCTACTTGAGTTTTGTCCTTTCTGTAATTTATTCCTGGCCTCAGGAAATAAGCATGCCAAGTTCGGTGCAAATCAGTTTATCAGTTTTCGCGCTATAAGCAAGCATACATAAACACAATCCCACAAATTCAATTTTATAAATAAGGTTTATACAATATTTTGTGTTGAAAAATTTCTCTGTGGACACAAGAGATTTATTGCTACTTTGATGGAAGACGTGGAGAGTATAATAGAGGAGGATAAAGGGCCCGAATGAGCCATAAAGAAATGGAGGCGTTACAAGGAAATATGTGTATCCAAGTGGAGGTTTACAGAGAATCCAGGCTGGAATTTTGAGATATGTTGGCTTAGTGTTCACTTTTGGGAGGGCTAACTCTGTCCCCATGACCCTGATAAACCAAGCAGTGGTCCCCAAGCGCCCCAAAGGAATGTTACCCATGACCACTATTATAATTCTGCACATAACACTTTGCCTTTGTGTGGCGTAGTAGGAAAGGAGCGAACATATATTTTACTGGCTTGGTTCTGCTTTAACTTTAGTTGGATAAAACTGGGCAGTTACACTAATTTAGGTATGTGACTTCATGAAGTCGTCGCAGTGCTTAATTAAGTACCGGAACAAGAAGAAGAATTAAAATTAAGCTTTCGCGGCGACTGAATTTGATGAAAGGTTTCCGAGTTACAAGCCGCGTCAGTGGCTGAACGGTGAATAAACCAAATATTCTGCCACCGTTTCGAGAACAATCTCTGCTCTCAAACTCCCTTCAGCGAGCGCGCAACGAAGGATCAGATTTGTTACCCAAGAGCCCTGAGGATGAGAGCAGAGATTGTTCTCGAAACGTTGGCAGAATATTTGGTTTATTCACCGTTCAGCCACTGACGCCGCTTGTAACCCGGAAATCTTTCATCAAGAAGAACAGTTACGGAGTTGAAACGTAATTCAGCGCATTATTAAAATCAGCGTAGAAGAACGTAGATTGTAAACTTCACGCTCTGACAGCTTCACTACTGGGAAAGAACAGCGGGGCCCATTGGGGCCCTGGGGTGGTGAAAAGAAATCCCTGCCCATCGTCGTAATCGAACCTCGGTCTTCCAGCTCGTCACCCAGTCGCTGTACTAGCTGAAAGTTGCAGAAGTTAGGTTGCATCGTGTTGAAGTGCATTAATAACAAGTAATCAGTATCAGAGAATGTCTTCACTGATTATGGGGCACACGTATTTCAATTTATAAATTATTAGACTGGAAACGTTCAACGTACTTTTATTAATTATTAATTGTTCATTTAACAATGCTGTCAGTAGCTCAGAGTTAAATAATTAAAACCGGGAATTCTAGAATACGAACCAGGCGTATCTAATCACTTTGCCGTAGTCTGTCTGCGGAACGTGAAGCTAACTATATTTGCAATGCTGGCCCCCTGTTTCATGTTATTGTTAAAACCTCCGTGGTACATATAAAGCACCTCCATCTAATAAGAGGATCAAACTTACTGGATCACGGCTCTACAGGTCTCACATCTCGCAGCCGTTTGCTGAATATTTTTCCATCCCCTATCCTCTAAAAATAAATATTAAGTGAAGCATTTTATTCATAACATTCAACCCTAATAAAATACCATTCCTTTAGCGAATAATTTTTGTGACGTATACCCACACCATATCCACATTATGTCGTATAGTCTTGAAAGAGGCGGGATTATTGTAAACGTCGACGTCAGAGGCGGGTCGTGTCACGAGTTTCATTTATTGTAACGAGAACGTAGTGACGCTCTCTTGTTTGCAGGATGTATTTAATTATGTGTCATCTGTTTTTGAAATTTTGAGGTTAAGATGTTGTCCAGTTGAGTGAAATGAACTTCTCAAGTATGACTCCTGCATAGAATTAATTGGTTTCATTCCTAAAGCCTCGTGTTCTTGTATTCGCAAGTATTTGGGTTTTTATTAATAATGCTGCTTACTGTAGTTTACTGAAAGACAGTTTTACTCGAAAATATTGAATGTCTTAATAAAATTTTTCACCAGAGAACATGTTTCACACATTACGGTACAGATTATTGTTTCGTCTAAACGAATTTGTTCTGTATGAATATTATTATTATTTTGTTGTTATTGTGCGGTTCGTCTTTGTGTGTGTTAGTCCACCTTATGTAAAGTCGTAACACAGGAAATGAAGCCAATCTAGGTCATAGCTTTAGAGTTCACGAAATGGAATTAATACAAGATATGAAACGACATTAAAAGGGAAGAAGAGAGGGCTTCATGTTTTAAGTCAACGAGTGCAGTAGCTAACATTATTGTAGTCTCCTTCCCTTATGCATTAACGCTAGACGGAATGGGAAACTAAGATAAAAACGAATAGTTAATGTTGTATGTAAAATAAAAGGCAGTGCCGAAAAGGAATCATTCTGTTTAATGGTGCGTACTACACAGTAAAAGGAGGGATACTATTTCGTAAGAATCTTACGTTCTCTAGTTATAGCACTGATACACATTTTATTAAGACAATTATTTATCGACCATATCGGTGTAGAGCTTACTTCTCGTTTTTCTGGTTTTGGAGGTCCTGGATTCGAATATCGGCTAAATGACTTGCCGTCCTTGGGTTTAATATAGCTTCCCTCTGTCCATATAATACTTTAAAACTGCTTTCCACTGTCTCCTTAAACATCCATTCCGTAATAATTCTCAGTTGTCCTGATGCTGGATGCAGCAAGGACCTCTGAAACGTCGGTAAACTTCTACGAGACTATACACGGTGCCACAACCCAGACGAAAGCCGTCTTCAGACTCACCGCCGTTAAGACCGCAAGCAATGTTTGCGCCTTATTCAGCGGTTGAGAGCGAACGGCCTTATATTTTTATGTCAGGCTGCCATTTTGGAGCAACGCATTAAAAAGCGGCTGAGCGCTTGAAATAAACTTTTGCTGCATTTAAGTTGTATTGTCGTCGTGAAGGAGCATCTATTGGAAAAGCGGAATAAAATGCGAATTCCAATATCCGTTACCGTGGAAACCAGGTGATATTTCATCAGGGCAGTTTCTTCGAAGTATCACTTTAAGTTTAAGCGTTTGATTGTTTGTTTTATGTTCTGTATGTTTCCTGTTTCTTCCTTCCTCCCCGTCGTTTTTTGTTTTATTTATGTTTTCTTACCAATGTATCTTCTTCCCTTCCATTGTCGAGTCATAAGTTCTTTGTGCCTTGTGTCATGAACATGTACCTGATTAACTAACGAAGTTGGTCACACAGGCATTCTAATCTAAGAAATGCGCTTTCCTGTTTATTATGCTTGCATAAAACAGGTTAAAATAAAGTAGGCGTGTAGTGATATATTTCTTAATTTATTATATATGTTGATGTCTTATCAGCTTCAATTCCCTTCAGTAACACAAGAGGATACGTATTGATTAATTTGCTATGGTCTTGCTCAGTACGGCTACTGTATCCATTAAGGAAGGCAGTGCAGACTGAACGTTACTCCTCATATGCCTGTTAGTATATAAGGGACAGAACGAAGCTCCCAGTGTGCTTATTGCTTTATTGTAGTTTCCAAAATTAAAATTAAACTCTAGCGGAGCTCTGGCGCTTACAGTTATTCCAGCGTTAGAAGTGAAAGTTTCTCTGCCTGACTCAATAGACAGAAATTCTGAAATACTTTACGTTCAATACCATATGCTTCAATTTGTATTTCAGCATATCCAATATGAATTCTACTTATGACTGGCTATATAACTTACCACAACCGTGGTACGTTATTTTAACTGATAAATGGATGTAGCCTTTTGACCAAGAAAATATCTGCAGTGGAAGCAAGAGTTTCTGAATTTTCCCCCAAATCAGTCTCTATCAATAGCCATTTCAGTCGAATATATTTATTCGCTTCACATTCTATCGGAATTTATTTATTATTCTTTTTTCTGTCTACTCATACTTCTTGTTTCTCGCTTTGAAATAATCGCACCCAGATTCTGTCCCGCGCGTTGTACGTCTTCGTCCATCTTATTCTGCTTGATTTGATCACTTTAATAATATTACGTGCAGACTACAAAATGTGGACCTTCTCACTTGGAAATTCTGTTCATACCTTTGATACACCGTCATTAATACGTAGTCGACTGTAATTTTCAACTTATTATCATGAATTGTAAAAAATTGTAATTGAGTTTTAAATTTAATATAATTTTACTCCTGATGATGGTTTAATAAAACCGAAACATGTTGTAACTGTTCCAATTGTAAATCGATTATTCGATATGGAACACAGAATGATATTTTAATTATTTTAATTATCTTATTTTAAATACATTGTGATTTGACGGAATAACCAAATAATTTAATTTTAATTTAATAAATCACAATATGACGCAACTACACTATCTTATTATTTTAGACCTACAGCGTCCGGAACTGCGAACAGCAAAAGAACGGCTGTGACTAGGCCAGTCCAGGAATCTTTTGACTTTTCAGATATCTTCCTTAGCACAGTTTTCAAACACGTTCAACCTGTGTTCGTTTCTGAGAGTGAGATGCCAAAATTCCCCGTAACATAAAGCAACAGGTATAAATCCATTATTTAAACCAATATAAACCAAGGGTCAGTGTGCCCTTTAGCAAATACTAAGTAATTTACGCAAAGGCTAGACTGCTCTTTGTGATTAATATAACCTGGATACTGTAACACTGCTTATTTGTGCATTACTGAGGAGGCGTTTAAGCTTGGCTAGGCGGATGATGCAATAAATGAAATTGTCGGGAACTTGACGTAAGTGGAAGACGTGGAAAGGCGAAGCCAACCCTAAAGGCCGGCCGTTAAAGGGAACTCATAAAGTAATGGAGGGGAACGTAAAGTGTTATCAGCAGTTACGGACCAAGAAAACGAGGGACGTATGAAAATGGGAAACTCCGAGGAAGAAGAAAAAGTATGAAGTGGTTTGAATTGAATTATATTTTAACTTCAGCCAGCTGCCACGTGTTAGGGACAAATGATACCAGGAACGCAGCTTATACAGCACTCTGTCCATGCACCAAGGCCTTTAAGTCCACGTCTTCTAGTATTTCTGAAGAAATTTCTACTCATACTTTCTTTCTGCGATGTTTCCTGTCTCTTGTGCCTATTCTGCTCTGTAGTTTTCCATCTTGAAAGTGGATTCTGTGACGAAAGGGATTTCCTGAAGCCAGAGGGTGTTGGCAGCACGCCTAATATTCTTTCCGGTCAGCTACTGTCTTCTAAATCCTGGAATACGAAAAAGGAAGATAGGGAAGAAAATAAAGGAAAGGAGAACGCAAATGCATTCCAGTTCCAATTTTTTCTTTCGGTTTTCACAACTGTTGGCTTCGAGCTGTAGGAGTAGGGGGCGGCAGGGATGGTGGAAGCGGGGTTAGAGTTGAGCTACTGATAAGAAAACATAGATTTTTTTCTGAATGTGATTTTGTTGGCGCTGTGCATCGTTTGAAGTGAGTTCATTCAAAATGTCGAAAGTTTGTTCAATGCCGTGTCAGTCGTGATGCTGTCTTCTCGAAGTTAAATTCTCTAAGGCGATTGAACATTTTAATTAAGTCTGTTAGAACTAGTTTTAAACACGGTATGATACCTGACGTGTTAACATTTTGAGTTGGTTTCTTGTTAAATGCGATGTGCTTATGTTGTTTAAAAATGTAAAATAGTGGTTGGCATGACTGATACTAAGGATCAATCTAAACATAGCTGGCTCTAGTTTTTTTTAGTAATTTTATGCATTTAATGTCTTCCTTATCATTTAATTCTTGTAGCTTCGTACTTTTATTCAGTGTTTTGTTTCTGAATCGTTCTATACGTAAAATGTACCCAAGAATGCATGCAGGTTAATTAAAATATCACGTGTATAACTTATGTCAGCAAATTTGGACAGCAAATTAAATTTGTTAATCAGAGAGGATCATAGTGAATGCTGTATTAATGACGCTTTTGGACAGGTGTTCGAGACATGTGCAGTTGGAGTCTCAGCCAGATCATTGTAAATGTTAATTTTTACCTTTAATTACTTGTGTCATTTCCTTGTATCACGTTTCGAAAGAGTAGTCCGAATCCTCATTTTGTTAACAGTCATTGTTAAATTAACATCACATTTTACTTTATGTAACTCTTCAGTATATCTCTACAGTGCCCAGTGGAAAGTATATGCACCAATTACTTCAAAAATCACCAACTCTACATTTTGTACTCATGGGTTTGGTATGAGACCCACTAAATAGGGATTACTTCCCCAAAAGAATATTAACCACTTGATCCTTGGAATGGAGAAATACTTTATCTGAGGTTGGGACTGAATTCCAAAATATTATTCCGATGAATTTTGGATTAAATGGTTAAAAAGCATCTTTTTAATAATCTCAGAATGATTTTTCAGAGAAGCTTTGCCGGATATGACACATACGACAGGAATCTACGCGTCGTTCGTCCAGGCGTCCAAAGGCAACGACACAATTTTACATTCGTCGTTACCCGTCGGTTTCAAGCTTTATGACTCTATTTCAGGCAAGTGGCGTAATGAAACGTTAAAATAGATCGCGGCAACAGGTTCCAAGTCTATTCTCAGTAGATGGTCCACAGGTTTTATGAGCTTATATTTATCTAATTACACTCCACATAACCAAACACAGGAAACTCCCTACGGTAGTAGGTTTTCCTTGGGTACCTTATCTCTTGAGAAAGCTAGGCGTATATGATAGAATAATATTAAAAATGAAGATGTGGCCAGTATTATTCTGGATCAGGATAGATTCAAGTGTGAGATTTTATGAATACTGTAATGAACCCGCTGGTTCTATAGAAAACAAATATTTTTTTGAACCGCTGAGTGAAAATTAATTTCTAAAAATTACTCTTACTCTTGAAGTTAGTTACGTGTCGACATATATACAACTGTATTTATTACATCTTCCCATGCCTTTTCACATTTCAATTATTATTTATATTGGGTCTCCAGGTGGCGCTTGTGACACACACAGAAGAGAAATTCATACAAAAATCCGGTCCTAAAACTTGAGGGTAAGGTACCACTGTATAATAAATCACCCTAGTAACATTAAGTCAAGGAACAAGAAATATCCTCCACGTAATGTAAATTTTTCCATCCTCCTTTTACCTTGTCTTTCCTATGTGAAAATTTTCTCCTCTGCATTCAGTCTATTTGGCCCTACATCACAAACAATTACATGTGGTCTTGAGAGGAAAGTTTCAGTAATGCATAAATCTCGCACAAAAGTATAATGAGAAGTTGCGATCGAAGTTAGGTCCAGCCAGTAGTTCTGTGGATTCAATGATTCAACTTCAGAATTCCTATACGATCCAGCAAAGCTGTGCTGATATCTGTACGAGTCGGTGGGTGGCGGGAAAGGGATTATGGATGTTGGTGGAAGAGTTAAAAGGACAGGAACGTCAGACAGGGTGGTAAGTTGAAGGGGTGGATAGGGGATGAACGGGCAGCAACGGCAAGAATATTAATCACTGTCGTCATTGACAAATTTCATGCCAAAAGAGGCAGACGTCTACAACGGAGGGCTGAAGAGAGAAAACTACACGAGTTACGCTGATGGGAAAGCAGGGAAAGGATTAAAAAAAGGATACGTCAAATTTGTAATGTATGTAAGCACAGAAAAAGAGTAACCACACGTTTTAGGTGTAGATGTCATGATAACTGCCAAGAGACGTGAGGCTATAGTTCGAATACAGGTCTCTGATGGATAGACGGTAAGAGGCAGCCCAGTCTCCAGTAGACACTGCTGTAGTGAAGGGAGCGGAGTCCTTAAGAAGCTGATAGTGCGCTCACATAGTCAGGAAATTGCACGTCTTTTATTCAACCTGAAGGTTCATTGATGCGTGCACAAGAGCATGTCACCTGTCTGTCGCAACATGATGGCTTCTTACGCTGAGGAATTGTTGACCCAGAGCCAAACCTCCAAGATGGAGAACCACCCTTTGTCGGCTGTTCAACAAATTCGCAGCTACACTCAATATCTGGAGAGGAAGAACAGAATGGATGGAAAGAATAGGAAAGGAATTAATTAAAAATGACTGAAACGAAACAAGAGAGGACTGGATGAAGAAAGAAAGAAAGAGAGGATGGAAGGAACCAAATAGTAAGCGGAAAGGGTGAGAGAAAGAATCAAGGAAAGAGATGAATATATTAAACAAACAAACACTGGAGCAATTTAATAAAGGTAAATAATAAAAGGGTTTAAGGAATAAAAAAGAATATAAACAATGAGGAAGAAGACTCAACAAAGGAAGACAGAATTAATGAAAGTCGCAGTGGTGGAGAGCGGAAACGGGCTAACTAAGGCACGTTACACGCTCGTCTCTTGTTACATGAGCGAGATGGGCTTACGAGACGTGGAGACTGCAAGCGGATTAGGGATCAAGGGACAGGTGACGTACAGCACAAAAGGTACGCGAAGGCCCGGCAAAATAATAAATGGTCTCTAATAAACTCTGAATTCTGTGACCGAACAAAGCTCGTCTTCGTGGTACAGCAGGTACATCATATTAAAAACTGTAACTATTACGATAAGCAATTTCCTTTCTGGTAAAAGTTTGTAATTCACGAAATGCAGGAGGAAGGTATGTAGTTTGTGTTGTATACATATTACCTGCATAGTCAAATTGCTTCATGAACAATATAAGTTTGTTGCTGCGTAGATATTTGAACAATGGAATGTATCGATGCAGCGTGGAACCTCTACTCTTTCATAAGTATGTTATAGGCCTGCGTGGTATTAGTCCATTCACTGCGTTTGCAATGGGCTGGATCTAACAACGATCGATTTGTATCTGCAGTAACTGAATATAGGAGGTACCAGATATGCATTTCGATAATATTCTGAGTTTACTTCAGATTGGAAAGCTGCCTTCTACGCTGTTACTCGTTTACAGGGTGAGATTTATATATATATATATATTCAGGCCTGTGAACGGTTCATGAATTTTGTTTGGAACATTTCTTGATATAGTGGATATGTAAAGAAATACAAGAAAATATTCTCTTTGATTTACTTTAGTAAGTAATGCTGTCATAAAAATAAACAGATTGACTATTTGGGTACAGTCTTATTTTAGAAATACACAGGCGAATACTTGGCCCTTTAGTACTTTGAAATATACACATATTTAGAAATATCTGCCACAAAATTAATTTATATGTTAATTTAAATACAAACTGAACGAACTCAGTAGCAGATATTATTAGCTGTAAATGAAGTTGAAATTACGTCAGTTTGTTGAATGGTTAGAGGCAATGTAAAATTGTAATGATTTTTTCATTATGTGAATGTAACGATACTAAATTAAACATAACTGGGCGATGTAGCATTAGATTTCTGATACACTACCAAAAACTGTGTTACAGATAATTAGACCTGAAACGAGTAGACAAAATTTTAAATATTACTTCAATTTTTATAGCTTGTTTCAGTATTTAATGGGAATGTATATAATCACTTATTGCCATTAATTACGAATAAAAGTGCTTAGTTTTAAATTAAATCGAAATTGAACTTTATTTCTCAAATTAAAATACAAAGCGTGGCATATATAATTAGTTTTGTAATAATTTGTTACTAGTGACATCTGGTGATATATAAATGTTTCAAAAGAACAGTTGTAAACCAACGCAGGAATATATTATGTATATATATATATATACATTGTGTTTGTTTGTATTGTATTCATTGTTTCGCAGGCCTGATTTATGTGTTTGTACTGAAAGTTTTGTTCTTTGTAACCTCCAGATCGTCCTATTATTGCTGCGAGCAAATACGTGCATGAGAGGGAGAATGTTAGGTTATACACGTCTCTTTGAGCATCTGTTGTGGGTAGCCTTTGCTTTCACCTTCCGGGCAGGCAAATTGAAGCCCACACGAATAGCATTAAATAACAGTATACGAGACTAGAAAGATGTAATCAGCCCCGGAATGCACAGTGTTTCCACATGCGTTCTGTACGCCTTTTCATTCTGAAAGCTCCGAGCTACCTTATAAAATGTATACCGAGCTTTACCACAGCTATCGTCCAGATAAGCATAGCAGCAAATCGAAACCGATATAAAAACATTTGCCAAAATTTTTAATATATTTTAATTCATTAAATCAAACATGTTTTATACGAAGGGAACTGGAGCAAATTGTAATAAAATATGTACTTACCGTTATTATCACTTTCATTGCCTTTAAAAATATATGAATATATGAACATGACTGTCTACTGGGTTGTAGCGCCGTGTGGTCTGGTAGACGTTTACCAACATTTCATAGATCCGTGCTGCCTCCATAATCAGGGAAACGAGAACCACTTTGTATGAATATACGTTTTAAACGTGTTTTCTCTACTGATTTATTTGTTTGTCGAAAACTGAATTCTGACAGAGCAGCATAGTTTCAAATAGAGGACCTTAATTTGTTCCCATACAAATTACAAATTAATCAATGAATGGCAGAGGATAAATGTTTATAAGCTGTTAATTTGTAAGAAAAAGTATTCATAAGAGAAAACGTCTTTTAATTCGTCTGTTCACAATTAACACGAGAACCAAGGGCCATTTTCACACACCAGTTGCCAACCTTTCACGTTTTAAAATTATAAATCGGCAGTTAATCTTCCTTCCACGCCAAGAAATAAGGAGAGAAGGAAACAAACAACTAAAGGCGAAGAAGAACACCGATAACAAAGAAATAAAAAATAAGTACAAAATAAATAATATAAGGAAAGGAAATGAATTAACAATAAATTTAGAAGGAAAAACAGAGAGAAGACCTTGAAGAACCGAAAAAAGCAAATGAGAATCAAAACATTTATATTCATTCTGTATTTATACGCTGTGACCTACGAAGCAGATAAAGCATTCTTGTAAATAAACAGAACTTCTCGTGCGTGAGACGAGGTACAGCTATGTTAACTCTGTCGGTTACCACATTCTTTATAAAGGACCAATAGGGGCAGGGGTATTGTTTTTGAAAATCCCTGTCAGGCAGACCTACAGTCCTGAAGGTAAGAAAAATGCAAGCCACAGGCTGACCTAAGCTAGGATCACACCCCGGGCTGTAAATATCAGTTACTGGTCCAGCACACAACTGCTGACCCCGCATCTCTTGAGGCCCGACCCATCGGATCGAACAGAAGACATAAGACGGGTGGCTTCTGGCGAGCCAAGCTAAGGAACGCCAACTTATCTTAGAATTACGTCCATTTCTTTTAAATAATCTAGCGACCCACTGATACAGCGTACAGAACACTGGATTGTCTCGCTTCCTTTCCGTATTATTCGAGTGTAATCCACATGCATTTGAAGTAGTAACTGAAAATAAAATGCAATTCTACTTCTAAATATTTGAGATTTTAAGGCGGTGGAAATGGGGTTATGACGTCATGCACTTGGCCGAGGTCACGAATGAGTAGGAGCTATACCTCCACTCCCCCCAAGCGTCTACATGGGGTATAGTGGGACAGCTTTACTTATGACGTCATGCACTTGTGCATGGGTTCTTTCGATACGTTTGAAACCACTTGTAAAACCAAACTGTTAATTTGCTTCAGTTTTCGACCCGTGTTCCAAATCCCATCGCAGTGTCAGTGACAGAAGAAGACATTTCACGAAACTCTGCACTGGATAGAAATTTGGCATATTCAGGGCTCGTTCCCATGTTCGTTTTAGAAAATCAAATAACTCTTTCGAGATATGAAATTCTCACAGCGATGAAGAAATCGAATGTGAACTTCTGAGATTTTACGCCACGTAATGTTGTAAGTGTTACGAAAATTTCGGAGAAACGTCGCTTTCATCTTCAGAGCGGATAAAACGGCCAGTATGAAGTCGGAGAATGCAAACGATCTTGAGAGGAGAAGAGGACACATCCGTGGCCTATTTTAAAATGCCATCGAAGACATTTTCTAGGGGGAATAAAGACGACTACGAGTAAGTCCAATCATAATTCTCGGTCAATGGGCGGGTGTCAAATTGGCGATGTGTCTTTAATCGTTTTCAGTGCGATAGAAATGGTATAAGAAAGTGACACCAGTCAGTGTAGTTATCGCATAATTATATAATTCTGGTTTACGTTAGAGAGAATTGTCATACTATCAGATTGAATCGTCACTGTAATATTCAGACCGACTTTTCTCGTCAAGTTGTTTGAGCTGTAGAGATTTACTGTTCCTGTTACTCTTGTCAGTTACAATCTGTATTGTAAAACATTAACTGAACCCTGCAAGGTTCTGTAGTTGTCAGAATACCCTGTCGGGTCTACTAAACGCACATTCAAAGCTTTCTGTAGTCACAGTCATTCATGTAAATTGTCGTACATTACTAAGGTATACTTATTCCTTCTAATACAAAGGAAGTATTGTCCTATGCTTAGCATGGACCTAAAGTAATTCACATCACTTTAAATTATATAGACTATGCAATCAGTATTCGGTGTTCATGGTATGCATGCAGCCGATAATGTGTCAAATTAGAAACTAAACGTATGAACATATCGTTTTATATGTATGATTCGATAGAGCTAATCCCTATCTCTGGACGTCCGGAGATAGGGATTAGTTCTATCTATTGGGCCCAACTGAGTAGGTACCTGAAGACGGAGATAGAGCCCCATCTCCGAAACGTCGTTTTTATATTTTATTTCTTGGACGATGGAAAATATCCAAGGAAATTTTTATTCAAATGACTCACCATCGACACGAACTTTTAGATTTGATACCTTATATTTAGGAGAGGCTGTCTTATCCGTGTTACACTTAAATTGTGTCGTCGTTGTTTGATAGAAATTTATTGAAAATAAGTTCCAGGGTGGCGTCCCGACACTAAAAGAAAACATTGGGGCGCGGGCTCGGCTACAGTCCAGTGTGTCAGTGGTCATCGATTAGTGTCCAGAGAATTTGAAAATTCAATGTTTTCTTTTAAGTCCTTTTAAAACATGAAAGCGAATTACTTCTAGCTCTGATTTCTCTTTGTCACCGAGTTAAGAAAAGCTGATGTCAAGGAACATGTAAAAAGTCTGGTTAGGTCGGGCTCGCCTTGTATACGAAGTTAGAGGAAACGGAAATAAATGGCGTTGTAATCGGTTCAAAGTTTCTCCTTCCGCTTGTGACTACTTTGTGGGAGCTGAAATAAAAGATCGAAAGAAAAGAGCAAAGTGGCAGCAGCGAGATGCCCAGTGATCCGCCCAAACCTCTGTCGTCATGGAAACACTTTTATTGACATTAATGGCTGACTTCTTCACGTTCAGGGGTGGCCGTCGACCTGCTGTGATGCCATTGACTTTGCGCTAAGTTGCTGCCGGTATGTGGTCATTTTATGAGGTTATTCATTTCTGCTCTCACCCTAAAATACTGATTTATTTTTCTTCCATTCGTTTGTTTCTTTTCTTATTTATTTCTCTTTGTTTCATTCCTTTCTTCATTTCCCATCTTCTTTCTTCCATCCCTGCCTTTCTGTTTCCTTCTATCCAATATTTCCGCCTTCTCCCTTTTTTTCAAAATTATTTTTTCCTTTATTCTATATTTCTTCACTGCATATTATATTATGGTACTTCCATCTTCTAAATGTAACGACATGAGTCCTAGGCTCATGCTGTTTTACTAGGCTTTTAGGCCATAAAAACCACTGGATTCCATGTGCAGTTTTGAACCTCGGTAGAGGTTTGTTGGAATGGGGTGCTTTCGATTAGGTGGGATGGGGAAACAGGAATAGTTAGTTGCCGCTGCTGTGGGAGCTGGGCAAAGGGCTTCCATGTGAAACTTCTGTGATATTAATTTAGACTGGGGCCACACTCTAAAATGGAAAATTTATTGCTTTAAACTTATTATTACAACGCAACTAAATATGCAGTCAACGGTCGGTAATTTCTATTCACGTCTAGTTTATAATTCAGGGATAATAATGACGTTGTTTTAAAAGCACAACCCGGAACGTATAAAAATATTAATATTTTATATTGTTCCTAAAGGTGAAATAAATATATACTTTTTATAACAAATTTTGTACAGAATTTCATCATCCGTAGTGCTTTCGAAGAACTATAATTATTTAAATATCGTCATTATTTATTCTACAGAGTATTATTAGTGTCCAAGTAGGAGAAGAAACGTATCTCATTTTTCTTTATGACAGTGAAGTATATGTGTATCTGTGTGAAAATAACATTTTAAATAATTCAACACTTGGAATGTTATGGACAGTAAAGTTGTGCAGTGCGTATAGAATGTTTATTGCCACGAAGTAACTGTTTGGCAAATATGCAGTGTTGCAACGTAAACTTAATGAAGGTAATGCATCAGTCAAAATAACATACACAAAATTATAGTAGGCATTATAAATTAATAATCACAAAGGCTGGCAACCACCTTTGGCGTATAAGGTTTACTGGTACACATTTTCTATATATGAAAATCGTCAGAAGTGGCCTAAATTTGGATACTCGTAGCTGGTAACTTAATCATCAGTAGTCGTCATCAATAAATGTAAAACAGCAGTCAACAGTTATTATCTACAGCAAAATATGAGTTTATATTCAATAGTCGTGAAACTCAACAAAATTGAGTTGACAATCGATAGTCGTTTAGCACAATCAAATACAAAGCAACAACGAACATTTGTCACCGACAATAAAATGTGAGCTGACAATCGACAGTCGTCAGCAACAGTGAAATGAAGAATAAAGAGTTACAATCGAAGTGGTTACTTGCAGTTTAATGTGAAATAACAATTGACAATGTCGCCCATAGTTACATACAAACTGACAAATGACACTGTCAAACACACGACGTTTTAAAATAATCGTCGTAGACCTCAATTAACAAATAAATGAATCGAGGCTCATAATTCGCCTCTGCTAGAATTAAGCGGTATTAGTACCAAAACTTCAGGATCAAAATATCGGTCTTCATAGCGTTCTCACACATCAGATTTATAAATATTTCCAAAAATGTTTACAGATAGTTTTAAGCTGTCTAGACATAAGCTTAAAGCTGCAGTGTTATTTTTGATAAATTATAGGTGATGTGAAATAGAAGCTCTGAAGCAGCGATGGTACCTCCTTTATTTTTGCGAATTTATTTCTACTTTTAACACCTTTTATTCGGCTGTTTTAAATGTATCGGTGTTTCAAGTTTGTGTAATGTTTAACTACCACAACATTCTTCCAGGTGCTCACACTTTCTACTGGCATAAATAATGACTTGAATGTTTTCAGCGAGGAAAGTAAACCATCTGTGATAAAACGAAGTTAAAGTAGTCTTTACTATCGTAACATTTTATACAGTATTCTTCCTGGAAAGCTCAAAATAATGTGATTAATAGATACTGATTTAGTTGTCAGATTACAAAATCGATTATGTGCATGTAAGACTTGAGGTTCTCACAGCGGTGAGTATGAAGATTTCTGTCTTCTGGGTTGTTGCGCTGTGTAGTCTGGTCGATGTTTACCAACGTTTCAGAGGTCATACTGCCTCCGTCATCAGGGCGATTCTTAGTATGAAGATTTCTGTCTTCTGGGTTGTTGCGCTGTGTAGTCTGGTCGATGTTTACCAACGTTTCAGAGGTCATACTGCCTCCGTCATCAGGCCCTGATGACGGAGGCAGTATGACCTCTGAAACGTTGGTAAACATCGACCAGAGTACACAGCGCAACAACCCAGAAGACAGAAATCTTCATGTGCATGAAGCTTACATTCTTAATGTAGGTTTATTTGATACGACAAAAGTGTATTCTAGCTTCGCCCCAATTAAAGAATTATATAAAACAATTAAGCTACATAGAAAAAATATGTAAAATAATGAAAAGGCCACATTGTACCAGGTACCTGAGAATATAAGAAATCAACGCACGGAAGAGAACGCAGTTTACTAACGTTAACGCCAACATCTGTTTTAGTCAGAACGCACAAACAAAACTTCACTGACAAGATAGCTAAAATTGATTCTGTTGGTCTAGCGCATATGATGTAATTTAATAAATGGTGAACAATGTTAAGTTATAGTTTTAAATGCCCTCTTATTGATTTTTCATACATTTGGGTTCAGTAAAATGTGGATATTTTTTGACAAGAAACTTTTCGACGTACTCTCCATCATGGAGTTGGTTATATCTGTTACTGTTGAAATATTTTATGTGGGTGGATAGCTAATGACATGAGCTTCATCGTTTAGTAAGCGAAATTTAATGACCTGGATGAAACATCACACATTACGAATCACGTGCGTTGATGTATCATTGCTAATGTGGCACATATCCACGAGAAATTTCCCACTCCAGAAGTCTTGCAATTAATTCATTGTGCATGTTCTGACGGCTCATATAGTTATCACTGATTAATGGACACACGTCCTTGTTTCGTGAGTGAAATAACTTATCCGCTCCGTCGAACGAGGAATTTGTGATAATTTGTTATGTCTATCAAAGTCACTTATTAAATGGTATAGGCTAATTACCTAAAATAGCTGAAAACAGAGAACAATGCACTGTAGCCACAGTTATCCAAAACAGATCTATCCTGATCAGAAATTATTTTGCACTAAAATCATTATAGGGATGACGTACCCGTCCATAGGTTTAATTAATCTCCATTTAACGGATTTTGACGAAATTTGAGGGTATAAAATTAACTTTATCGGGATAATTTAACTTAGTCTAATTTTATCCTTATCAGATATTAAAATACTCCTAAGATCTTCTAAAATTTTGGAGGTTTTTAGAGATACAGTAGACTTCCATTTATCTGAGTTGCTGATTAACCGGGGTCTATTTGGTTTAAGCAGATACTTCCAGTTAGTTTAAAAATATGTTGTGAAAATTAGAACGTTTAAAAATAAATTTATAAATACAAAAATGGCATATTATTTAACGTATTAACAGAAACAAGACGTTTCTAAAATCTTAAGTTTACGACAGCTGAACGTTTTTAATATCCGCTAGAATTATATTTTTAAAAATAGTGTGTACTATATTTCATTTTTATAAAATCCTCTCTATTTTCAGTAAAGCTTTGCAAATTTACAAAGTGTGAGTCTGTAAACAAACCTACATATTCGTTTCTTTTAATTTAGCGGATTATCCGGGAAAATACATTTCCCAATCAACCCAGATGATTGAAAATATGCAGTATAGCATAATGAAACTCAATTTAAATTTCATAAATTAGAGTTACATGTAGTGATAAAAATTAAATTCGAAGTTGACTGTCTTCAGTGTTGTTGCGCGTTTAGACCGGTAGAGGTTTTCCGACGTTTCAGAGATACTTGATGCCTCATCATGACGACATATCGCCCTGCTGATGGAGGCGACAGGCACATCGATTAACGGCAAAAACGTCTCAGATTACAATCGTCTTTATACTCGCCGTCTCATATTTTAAGGAATCTGAAAGTTCATTACTGTGGTAACAAGAGCAAGCCAGTTGAATACAGTTCGTATCGTCTTCTTCCGTTGCAAAGAATCCGTCCAAGTCAGAGGCGCCTCGTTGCATTTTGTAACATGCTAGCTCCTTACGCTGGGAGAGTTAAATTTATTATATTAGTGTTCTCATGTAATGTAATTATATTCTTTAAGATATTATCTGATATATAACATAGCCTGTCGCCACACCTGCGGGCGTTGGTTTCTTGTATTCTGTGTCTGCCAGCCACAGTCAGACTCTGAGTTGGAGCTAACTTGGGTAATTACTGGCCCTAACTTTATGTAGTGTTCTTGGAGGAACTTCCTAAATGGGGTCTCGGAAATATGTATACTGAACCGAATTAGTAGCTAATGCTTCTTGTGGTTAATCCATGTGAGGATCGAAGTGTTA
The DNA here is from genome assembly GCF_000696155.1 of Zootermopsis nevadensis. The sequence continues at coordinate 149,726 of NW_019060275.1, read as the reverse complement.
TAAATCTCAAGGTTTCTACGACCACAAGACAATTAACTTACTCCATGGTACGGATTCCATTTGGGAAGGTGATAGTCGCTCAGCTGCCAAGAAATTACCAACGTAGTGTGTAATACGGAGTTTCACTGCCGTGTTTAGAAGTGTCCACCATAGGTCCCTGTTCTGAACCAAATTAATCCAAATTAAACGCGGACAGACATCCATGGCTTGAGTGGAATTCGAACCCACGGTCCCAGCGACTAAGCGGCACAAGACCCACGCCTCAGACCGCGCGACCACTGCAGACCCCTGTGTTATCTGCTGAGTTATGTAATGTAAAATATTGCGAAATATTAAACGCTGAATTGGTAGGGATGGTGAAATTATCCTACTTCAAGTTAATACCAGTTTTGCCTAAAGGCAAGAAGGAAAATGCGAAAAAGATTTTCATCACCAGTACACATAAGTAACTAAATGCAAGCTACATGCGTTACCGCTGTAATGACTTGCATGAACAAGATGTTTCGGATGTAAAATGTACCCAGCATCAAAATTAATAGATGTAAAAACACGAATAAAGATATTTTGATAACGGCGGACCACTCTGCGAAATATAAGAGAAACGTTTCTGAGTCACGAAAAAGTTGAACTCTGGTGCGGCCGAGAGAAAATTAAGGTAGCCTGTACGAGGTAAATTGGGAAATTCGTAGTTACAAAAATGTCGGCGAGGACTGCGATGTAACTTCAGATAAACGAATTTCTGTCCCGAAGAACGCTTGAGGTGACACTGCTAACGTATCAGTGCAGTGATTACGAAGGAGTGTCAGCCTTAGTCACTTGCGTGCTCATGTTTATTTAGCGTATAGTCCCAAAAGTCGCGGTTGTGTGGTTAGCATTCTTCCTCCTCCTATTTACATGACACGTTTCAAACTTGGTCCATATTTTATCTGAAAACACGAAACTTCGAACGTCTTGAGAGATGTAATTAAATTCTTTTGCAAGAGTGGGGTGAAATATTGACCCGCTTTCGATGTCAGTTTTTAACAATCGATTTCCAATTTCGAATTCTGTGTTCGTTCAAGATGGAATTTCGTATACAGAAAGTATGTCATGGAGTCGTACCGCCGTGAAGACTCTAGCAGGCGAAGTGTCGACATAATAAAGCAAGGCATAAAATACAGACGAGCTTCGTAAGATGACTGCTTCAGGGAGCAGTACGTTCTTCAAGACCATGGTCACGTGTCAGTAACTGCCCTACCCCGCACGTGACTCTCTCTCTCCAGCTTGTGCGGTCAGCCTAAATTCCAGGGAGAACTTTTCTGTATTCAGTCGCCTTCATTGGTTTTGAACTCGCGCACTTTCTTAATTTTCTCTTTTATTCTTCCGAGCTTTCCTGCCACCTTGATTTGTTCCTGTTTCTCTACCTTTTTATTTTCCACCCTTCTTTCCTTTCTCCTTCACATCTTAATGCTTTTCTACTCTTGTTTTTATGATTCTTCTTTAATGATTTCATCTCTGTTTCTGGTCTTCTGGATTGTGACACCGTACAGTTTTGAAGCAGCAGGTTCTTCGGAAAGATTGGTAATCACTCACAAAGACTAATGGCGTCTTTCTTTCTGTGCTCTTATTTGTTTCTCTCTTTCGCACCTCTTAATCCTTTCTCTCCATCTTTCCTCCTTCTCGCCTTTCGTCCGTTTCTTTTCTTCTCTCTCTTATTTATCTTGGCGGTAACAACACAACTCGTGTTCCTTGGAGATGGCTGGAGGCTGGAGTTGGGACTCAAAGCACGAAATTAACCTCTTAAAGCAATGTGGTAGCTATGTGTACCACCAGTTTTAGCACTATGCCTACATCGTATTCATACGTATTATATTGTTCTCAGAATTAATTAACTCATTTTGTTTGCTCTGACAAAATAATTCAGTTAATGTAAAAACATTTAGATGATGTTCGTGCTTCAAAGGGTTAGAGCCGCTGAGTGTGACAGTGTTTTTTGAGTAGGTGGTAAAGTACGATTCTTAGAACTCATTACAAGGATTTATGTATGTCACTTGGTCTCAAAGTGAGAACAGTAAATAGAAGCAACTCTCATAGGCTTGCGACTTATTTTGAACTGGTCTGTACTGAGGAAGGTAATTCAACAGTTGTGATAAAAGTTTTCAGCTGTTATCAGCACTGCTGATACCAGTAGTCGGCCACGGTCTCAACCCATTCCAACACTGGTCGAAGTGTCTTCACGATTTGCTATTTGTCTCTTGTTGGTAGAGAGATTCCTATGGCCTCAGACAGTCCCTACAAAATATACCGCTTGTTTCATGTCGCAGCGATAAATTTCGTTTAGATATCCCTACACCTAAACACGAAGTCTTGAAGGCGTGAAAGGTGTTAAACTCTATGCATTTCAGACGTTGGCGCTACACATACGTGAGGGGGTGAAGCCACACCCAGTCTGTTTTACCCAGAGGAAAAAGGCCTTGTTTCCTATTGGATGCGATGCTGATTCTGAAATAGAGTGAGTGTGGTTAACAGACATATCCTTATCTGCTCGAAACCTAAATACCAAACATTCGTGTACGTGACCAATCACTTTACTGATTCAGCAGTTACATCAAATATTTAACTTTAAAGTGTAGGAATTTCTTTCAAAACGTGACAGTAATTCCGTGGCTTTCATGGGACCTGACAGTTCATGACTGCGTTTACAAGTCAGCCATTGGACACTATCCTAAGTTCAATTAAATCTTGTCCTTCCACATCCTGTTTATTTAACATCTGTTTTAATATTATCTTTTATCTTGATTTTTTTGTGACTCAGATTATATTTGATTTCCCAATTTTCTTTACACGTTACACGCTCGTCAGTTTATCATACTTTATTTAATTACATTGACAATATTAGGCGAGAAGCTTAATTACGAAGTTACTGATTATGGTATTTTGTCTATTCTTTGTTTCTTCTTCCTGCTCAGGATAAAACATTCTGTTCAACAATCTTTCTGAAATATCCTCAACCCACCGGCTTGTTCTTCCTTCACGGTAAGAAACCAAGTTTACGCCAATATAAAACAACGGTAGAAATTGTAGTTCTGTGTGTTTCAAACAGCATCAGTACTACACTTAATGATATCAGCAGCTGTTTCCTTGAACTCTATGAAATAGTGACATTTTCGTGCCAAAAACCAAGCGAATCAATGTCGGCTACACAGAAAAACAATTTGAGCAGCAATGCCAGTGATGCACAAGAATGTAATCTGAGTTATGATTGGGCTTCCGGCTGGCGAGGGAAACTTAACACATGATGAGTCCATTACAAACTTTCGCACTCACCGCGTCTCGATTTAAGACTCGGCCCCAGAGCGCTACTTTATTAGCCACTTCCCGACCCCGCACAGAGACAGTCTCCAGCATCACATGTTTCCTGAGATCTAGATCGGATATTACAGCCATGTGGCTTAGCAGTTAGATGCTAGATGGCGCATCACCCGGAGTAGTAAAACGTCTGCATTCGTACCTTATAAACTGCTGGGTTTGATACACGTGTCTTTCGTACTTATGATACGTATGAATCATGGAACAGCCTTATTCTCAGGTCGCTGGTAGGGACATGACATCGACCACTCTATATGGTCACAGAAATTGAGTAAGAAATACGAAAATACGAAAATAAAATAAGACAGGAAGCCAGTAAGTTAAAGAGATGCAGCGAACTAAAGAATGGGAGGAGAGTGAGAGGCAATTAAAATATAGAAATAAATAATAAATAAGCACGAATGTAAAGAGAGGAAAGGGAGGAAAATAGATTAAAAGTGAGAAAAAAATAAAAGAAGAGATGGCTGTCTTCTGGGTTGTAGCGATGAGATCGTCCTGATGATGGAGGCAACAAGCACATATGAAACGTCGGTAAACTTCTACCAGACTACACGGTGCAACAAGCCAGAAGACAGCCATATTCATGAAATTTCCTGCATCCAGGATTTTCATCTCTAAATTAAAGAATTCAAATCTTCCAAGTCCTCGTTATGTCTACGATTTGGGAGTTTCTAAGAAACTGATCAAGTCTGTTATCTTGACGTTATTTACACAGTTGAGGCAGTTGAGGCGCCATATATTGCGCGACATAGAATACGAGGGAACGATGAACGACAAAGGAGCCGGGTAACTCAGTCTGTAACAGCGATTAGGCTGGATTACCAAAGAATGATTCACTGCAGGAGCAGAAGAATTTTCATTCGCTGTGACGTTCAGGCCGGGTCTGTGGTACACCAAAGCTATATACAATGGACATTGGTGCTTTTTACCCCCGGGAATAAAGCGGAAGGGGCGTGAAGCTGACCATTCACGTGTACGTAGTGCCGAAGACGAGAACGAATGGAGCTATAATTTCATGCCGTGGTGCTAAATAAGCACCATTTTACAATTTTCCAATATGAATACCACCTGGTAAGGATGTGGATTTTTCTAAATCATTACCCCAGTATTTGATCCGACGGTCTGAGATATCCACAAACAAATCAATACAGTCAGCCCCAAGGCGAGATTCGAATCATGGACTGATTAAGAATACTAGCCACTTCACTACAACGTTCACGAATTAAGCAGCTCACTACATACGTAAATTGAGGGCATGCTATTGGACGTTGTCATAAGCCAGTTTCATCCACATTTCCTCACAAACTTTTTTCCATACGATTAATTTTCTCTTTATCTCAGTGTCAGCATTCGATAAGATTTCCATGGTAACAGAGATACCTACTATCTCGCCCCCTCTAGCTGTATTCCGTCTAAGTTTATAATTTCGCCGTCCAACAATATTTTGAAGACCTGTATAGATTTCGAATGTTTTCCCTGTTTAATACCCTCCATTCCAGCTTACCTCCTCTTTCTGAGGTCCAAATAGTTTTTCTGGTACTCAGAAACTCATCCTTATCAAATAAACATTTCTTTCTTTCTTTCTTTCTTTCTTTCTTTCTTTCTAGTGCTGACAAATGCGTCAGAGTTTGAAAAACCACCCTGATTTTTGCGAATATGCTATTATATTTAACGGCGCAGTCTCTTATGGATACGTTCTATGTATCTTTTGGATTATAGGCCTATATGCCCTTTCGGGTGTATTAACTTCACATTCCTTATCTTCTTCTCTCTGATATTTAAGTTCTTTCTCTATATTACGTTGGCTGTATCCATTTTCTCCTTCCCTTAATTCAGTGTCCTTCTCTCTCTGTCTTCGTAACTTTCTGTCTTGGCTTCAATTTAATTATCTTGTCAAAACTAAGTCAGCCTGAATATTTCCGTAATTAACCACCAAAGTCTAATGTCATCCAGAGGTAAACCGGTTTGCTTAAACTATTTTCATGGATTTGTGTGACGGGATCGTTGATATGGTAATGTTAGGCATATATAAATCTGCTTAATAATATCACGTGATCTAAGATTGTCATTCGGTGACCATGTTTGCGTTACAAAATTGGGTAGCGGGAGATTGTTAATTAAATACAACGTTTATGGCAAGGAGATTGGCTTAAAAGTAAACACAAAGAAAACCACATAGAATTTAAAGGTTCTCATAACCGACGAAGATTTCATGTGCACAGTGCAGAGAAAATTAATATTGTCATGTCTCGTCATCAGGAGGCAAGATAAACAGTGAAGAAAATACGACTAATAAATGGTATGAAAGTATGGGAAAATTCAAATAATTGGGAACGACAGTAAAACAAAAAAGTTATATTTACGAGAAAATTAATAGTGATTAAATTAAGTAGTTTTTCATTTGGCTGCGGCGTCCAGATCAATTCTGAGGCCGACCCAGTCTCCTATCAAATTCTATACCGGAGTCCTCTGCCCCGGGCTCGAAGCCGCCAATCTACCTCCATCTAGCACTGAAGTTATGAATACACGAAGTCATACCTCCACTGTTTCATATGTCTTCATAGCGTGGTGCTTAACTACAGCTAGGGACAACTTTAATTTCAGGTAATACTGGCTACCATTCAGTTCAGAACCTTTTGACTCTTCGTTTCCTGTATTAAGAAATACGAAATTATAAAATCAAGTACATGCAGTGCCTTCTCCCTTAAGTCCTGCTAAATTCGTTCACTTCAGGATCACTGTTTTAACTGCTTTGGCAGATGGCAAGATGTCTTCTTTCTCCATATTGTCTTCGTTCCAAAAAACATTTTAACATGTCATTTTGTAAGACACCACATGTTAACTTTTCAGAACGTAACAGTTTGTTATGTTGAATTTTACAAAGGATGCGTGCAACAAAACAGTATTTAATGGATTTTTATTAAAGTTTATGAAATATTTTATGTATAAATTAATACTACATTGGTAAAAGAAAGGTCTGATATTCTTAAAACTATTACATTTTTAAAATAATATTTTATAAGCATCATGGTTTATACACTCTGTATTCAATGTTCTAAGTCACTGAAAATTCTTAAATATCCATCTCCTACCATAACATGCATGCTGCAGTGTTAGCTTAAAACTTTAAGGTTCGAAAACGGGAAAACAGTGAATTATTTACGTATGCTTTTATAGCGATCATTTGAGAAGTAATATGGCAATACATTTGTATGCAGACTGGTGCAAAAGTCAGGACAAAATTGAAATGAGAAGCATGTAATTTTCTTCCTTGTGATTTTACATTTAATTTAATCACATTTCTTGTCTGCCCTTACAAATATCTATACAAACACATACATACATTTTTTTTTTAAATTCAGTCTTCAATATTTCTGTCTTCCACTTTGATACAACTTTGCAGTGCGGGATGACTAATGTGTCCTGACAAGCAGTGACTTGTCATTGGCTGCCTTCGAGCGTCAGAAGACGCGAATCTTACAATGGCAATGTGTGTTGTCGCTGTTAATTGAATATAGCATAATTTTAATTCAGTAGATAGCAGGACAGCACATGTCATGTTCATGTCTGTTAAAGGTGGCCGCGGTTCTCCTATTCCCAGTTTCCCGTCAGTATTGCCAACAGAACTGTTTTTCTGATTAATAATCAACATCTTTGGCGACATGTTGTTGTAGAGTCCCATCTGCGAAACGTCGTGGATTTTATGATTTTATTTATTAGACGGTGGAAATCATCCAGAAAACTCTTTACTTCGACAGATTGTTGTTTTTACATTGAAAGTCATTTGTAACACGCATAAAATACCAGCAGATGTTATTTCAGTACTTGTATTTTCGAAAATACACAGTTTTAAAAAGGCTTGAAACTGTGTTCGTGGCGTATGGGGTTGAACGTTTGTTTCATACATTTTAAAAATCACGTTTTTCTCTTCTGTCAATGTCTGCTCACGATTGAACTGAGCTAGACCCAGAATTGCCATGCTGAATCGTTATATTTGCATTTGTCGGCATAGAAACGAAGTCAAACCCTTGACTGTGTGTAAGCGGTCTCGTCTCTTGACTGTCTGCAGCTGTATCCATTAGTTCCATCTTGACATGTCGCATGCTACTTCTCAAAGAATTACAGTTTTTCTCACCACGTGATTTTCTGTAATTTAAGAACATATCCGTTCCCAAAACTACTGCCCCAATAAGACACATTCCCCCCATAACACCAATGCATGAATATAGAATTATACCCCACATTCTTTTTTCTACTTGGTCTTTTTCATCAGTCGAACCTAAATCTGAGGACTCACTTTCGTCATTAATTTGATATTTCCCAATTGTGTCGTTAGCAATATCTGTATCAACATCCATATCGTCGATAGTTTCTATGTCAACATTGTCTTGAGTGCCATTTGTTTCATAATCAGAATTGATTCCTTCTGACGAATGGTTAACATATTTCTGATTTGTTTCTGGGTTTCTTGAACTAAAATGTTTTGACGTGTTTCGTGCTTTGTCATTTTGAGAATATTGTCCTTTGCATGTCATGGGTTTAAATGCTGGGCAGAAATCATCACAATAACTCATGCCTCCAGGTCTACTTCTTAACGTAGCACACCACAACCACATATCATACAAATGACAGTCACAAATAAATTCGTTGTGTGTTAAATCCAAATATTTTATATTCTTCGTGTGCCTAATGATTTCCTTTCTTGCATTTATGGTCGTGATAGAGTTTCGCGATATATCCAGAACTTCTAAGTTTTTGGGAATCTGTATTACGTTAAAGGATTTCAATACGTTGTTATTTAACTTAAGACCAAGAAGATTATGCAGATTAGTGAAGCAGCTGTTTGATATTTGGCTAATGTTGCAGAAACTGATGTCAAGTAAAATTATAGACGGAACATGCAAGAAATGGTTTCGACTGAACTGATTCTGATTCAATGGATTATTGCGTAGGTATAACCATTCAAGTTTATGATTACTTTTGAAAATGTAAGGATCAATTTCTTTTATATTATTTCCTTCGAGATGTAGATATCTCAAGCTCTTCAAATGAGAAAACAATTCTGTTTGTAACTGTTCAATAAGGTTATTACTTAATCTAATAACTACCAATTTTGACATATTTTTAAATAAATTCACATTCAAATAACTGATACTACAATTTTCTAATTCTATCCAACGAAGTGAAGGCACATTCAAAAACTCTGTGTCATTTGGGAGAGTCAGTGTGTTTCCATTCAGGATCAATTTCGATAGTTTATGATTTTCTTCAAATGTATGTTGGTCAATCTGACTAATCAAGTTATAGTCCAGATGAATGTGCGTCAGTTCAGGAAGCCTCCGAAACACACTTATTTCAACCTTATTTATGTAGTTATAGTTAAGATAACAGAATTTCAGTTGTCCTCCCCAGTTGCCGAAGTCATTGGGATGGATCAGAGAGATATTGTTGAAGCTGACATCCAGTGTCGTAATATTTGAGCCTTGTATGTTAGGAATGGCGTTCAGTTGTTTACCAGAACACTGAACTTCCTTTCTGTTGTCTGTACACGTGCATGCTGCTGGACAAGGGTTCGATCCTTGGAGCATGCAGATTGAAAAAATGAAAACCACAATAGTTGCTTTGGTTAACATTATCTCCTCCGTTTTAAACGTAGCTGGTCCGTTTTTGCGATTTATAAAGCTATTTTTCTTGAACTTAAAACTGAAATAAAATAAAATAAATGAGTTCCAATAATAATAATAATAATAGTAATAATAATAACAATAATAATAATAATTCAATTCAATTCTTCAATTCTTTATGAAACAGCTACTATGATTGTATGTTGGTGCATTTCTGGACTTTGTCCATAGTTTGATAATAATAATAATAACAACAACAACAACATGACAACAGGAAGTGTATTTTTATATCGACGAAAAAAAAACGTGTGCATCCTCATTTAAATTTTACGCATACCTGTTTTTTAAGTAATATTTGTGTGCTGTTTATCTATATTTCGTCACCATTTAGGTTATGTACCATCGAATGGTAAGTCGATTTGTGAATGAAGAATTAGAAAGGATTTGGAAGGACTGGTGTGACTGGGAGAAACCACGAGAATTATCAGCTAGGATAGCCAGTCGCAGGGTCGTAATTTGAATCGGGGACCTCCCGAGTAAAGAGCAAAAGTACTAATCATTCGACAGCAAAGTTTCTTGTGAAATTTGTTGATCAGTAAAACCTATAAACGACCTGAGTCTTTATATTCTCATTAAATTTATTTATAAATTAATGACACATCGATTTACGTACCAGATTAGAAGATACTTCAGCAGTAATCGGAGACGGACTACCAAATGTTCCTGTTCAGTAGAGACAGATTCTGCTTGTTCCTTGAAATCACCTGGTGTAAACTGCGAAATCGGTCTGCACTTCTTCACAAAAGCTCACGGGCGATGCGCGCAATCTTATCACTGTTTCTGGTATCTGCTTCAGTGCCAGATAACGGAGTTATATTGCTATTCAGTAAATGTTCTAGGAATATACAGTGCGTCAACTGTTGAACGTTTACACATTTTATTCCCCTGGAACTACAGAAGTTAGCGCACACAGACATTTATGTATCGCCGTTGCTTCATGTTGTGTTTCTTTTGATTGCATTTTCATTCATTTCTCTTTTCCTTCATTTTACCAGTTTTTAAAAAAAAATCATCGAATTTTCCCTTTCCTCAGATCGTGGGAAGACACGCGTTGTAAATCTGCAGAGCTCACTGTCTGTTATGGGTCGTTAAAAAGCAGGTGATTCTTCTGGAGGTTATCACGTGGGTGGTGTAACCATAACCATTTACTTTTACTGATTGCAAGCTTAAGTTCAGGAAAAAAAAATTCATTCCTCCCCTTTCTCACAAGCACACACAAATATCACTGAAACATATTTCCACTTTATTTAATTAAAATATAAAAACAGCAGTGCACAGGAAGCTATTTTACGTGCATTTGAAACTTGAGATTTATAAACACTGGGACGTTGTAATCAATGAGTCGGGCAACATAAAACATCGATTTTGACAAGGTTCGGAAAACCAGCAGTGTGCTCGCTGCTACCTTAGTGTGCTGCAAAATGGTTATGGGGATGCGAGCAAGAATTTTAAAATCCATACCCATACCCATAAAATGGCAACTGCAATGTTATCAAAGCGCTGGCCAACACCAGACATTTGACGCCGCTCTCACCCGAAAGCCGAAGTTCATAACGAGTTTTAAATGTTTCATTTGTAAATTGTCCAATTATCTGTCACACTCTCGCGATATTTCATCTTGAGTCAGATGTTACAGCAGAAGTGAGAACTCGTGCGTAACCTAATGATTTTAGTTCGCGAATTGTTTCGGTACGTTTTCACGGTCGCCTAGCTTTCCGTCATCCAGAAACTTAGGTGTTCCCTGTTTCAGCAGGTCTCGAATCCGATAGTCCACGTGGGCAATCAGACACACACTTGAGATGTTTCCAAAAAATGCTACTTTGTTTGATAAACGGGGGTGTCTGACCACAATGATTCTTGGATTGATAACTTCGATGTGTGCATGTGGAGAAAACGTTCATGAATTGTGGAAAAATAAGGATTTAGTAGGAGACAAATACGGCCGATTTTGATATGCTGTATCGAGACGCAAGAAAATCACGATAATCGTCAGTCAGGATGGTTAATATATTGTCAGAGATTTGTTCTATGTGCCTACAGATCGTTACCGCTGTGTTATTCTGCTTGTTGCGTGGCATAAATCATTCTGTGTGAATGTGTTCGGTGTTTTGTTTCCTTCACTAACATGTAACGTGTTTTTGATGACTTGTTGGATGTTGCGCCAAATCCTCTGCCCCCCACGGGGATCAAACCCAAGTCGTCCAACCCCTAGCTAGTCACTACACTGACTGAGCTATCCCAGCTCAAATATTAATATTTTGTACACATATTAACTTAACCTTTCCCATAAAAATATTACTAAAATAATAATAAATGAAGCCGGGATATTACCTCAAACCAAGTCACGACCTGTTCCTTCCACATCCCTTCAAATTTGCTACTCACTGCCATTCTCTCATTCGTCGTAAAATAATCTAGATGCCGAAGGCGTCGTTAAATAAACAACAAATACACAAATAACAAATAAATACAAATAAAGAGACAAAATAATGTCCTGAAAAGGTGAAAAATGTTAGCTAAATGCTTTTTGGCATTTAAATAGCCAGTTGATAACGGACTGTCAATGCTGTGGTGTGTTCAGTTTTGGCGTTGAAGGGTGCAGGGTATGAGGAAGTGATGACCGGTTATGTAAGGGGGTTTAAAGTGTTGATCTACTCCCGGGAACGTCACTATGCTTGTAATAATAATAATTAAGAAATTAATGATTAAGAAGTGGGGCTGTCTATGAAAGTAAGATTAGGCATTTGGGATGTATGGAGGCAATTCAGTTCAAATGTCTCTCTCTCTCAAACCACAACAGCGGCTATGTATGGACCTCACAACGTATAACTTTTGATTTCCCCTGTGGTCTCCTTGCAGCTGTCTTCCACACGTCGTCATGTACAGCAAGTTTAATAAATAACCAACCCTTCAATAAACTTGTCATGTCATACACAGTGAACAGTGTGAAACAGGGGGTTTGTCGCAGTAGAAAACTGAATATTATGTTTACCATTCCAAAGCGAAATGCGACTCTCTGGACTCCATAGATAGAGTGCCCCTTCTTGTGTTTAAAGAAACAGAAAAATGTTTCTTCAGTTTGCTGCAGAGACAGAGTTATCATTTATTTCCTTCCCTTTCCCTCTTGCCATCTTTCATTTCAATCATTCAACCTTTGTTTCTGTCTTGTTTACTTTCTTACTATTTTGTCTTCTTTCCTTTTCCATTACTCTTTAGTTCTTTTTTATTTCGTCATTCTCTGCTTCTTTGTTTCTTTCTTGTTTTTTTTCAAATTTGTTGTTTTCAATATCATCCATTTTAATTAATATCTGTACAAAGTTATTTAATTAAATTTCTCATGTCTGTGATAAATTTTATATTAATAACCTCATGACGGACAGTCTCTGAAGAATGAAGTAATTAGAAAACTTAAAACGCTGTGAATTACTATAGACTGGAAATTATCGTCATATATGAAAATACGTATAATATTCTGTACACAGTTATTAGATATGTTATAGCTCACAAGATTCTTAGTGACAAAGAGAATTCTAAGTGATAAACACTGATATAGTTAAAGATAATTTTTTGGGTGTTCGGTAAAATCGGTTGAAGCCAATAAAAATCACGTTTGTACCAAGCACAAGCGAACGAAAATATAACTTCAACTTCTTATGAAGCAGAACGGCAGTCCGGAACTCAGTTCACTTAACAACTAATACGATACTCGAACACACAGATACTATGGCAACAACCACTAAAATTTGAACTTGAATAAGAGCAAGTCCATGTTGACAGACCACTCTCCCCATGGCCCCTATGCAGCAACGATAAATCACGAATTTACAGCTCCCAGCGTGCAGCGAAAAACTCACACTCGACAATAAAATATCACCACTGGCCCCTCGGCACAGCGAAACATTTGACCTCCATTATGAAACAAAATGTAGCAAAACAAGCCTTAGGTATACCAAAGATCAAAATTGCATACGACTCCATGATTTGACCTTAGAGCAGTACATGTAGCACTTGTGATTGATAACGTTCATTACACTGAGCAGGTTTGTCTCCGAATATGTCGGTTTCACACTTACTGGACCGTGAAGGGCGTGGTGGTGGTGGGGGAGTTTCCCCGGGCCCCGCATATGATTGACTTATCAAATATATTAGATTGAAGGGCGTGGTGGTGGTGGGGGAGTTCCCCCGGGCCCCGCAAATGATTGACTTATCAAATATATTAGACGTGGTGGGGTCCGCAGTGGCCGCGCGATCTGAGGCGTGGGCCTTGTGCCGCTTGGTCGCTGGGACCGTGGGTTTTTGGTTCATGATATTATGATGAGCATTCTCCATTGCTCGCATTATTATTTGGTTTTACATTTCAGGTACTATATCGATGGCCCAACGATGTTTGCGTCCTAACTCCGTAGGTCTAATAAATGTAATCTCAATTCGTTTGTGATGAAGTCTGTGAAGAATGCATTTGATTGACTTCTGCACCGATGAAAAATCAAGTACTGAGTTGGGTGTTACTTCAAACGTTTATAGCTTATCACTTACTCATTACAGTAGCTGTTTTAAGGAGTTTTAAGGCTTATTAATATGGTCATAAAAGGCTGAAATTATACCATGTTCTCAGGTATTTCAGTCAAGTCCCAAACTTCACACCAAAACTATCCAATTCGCTTTTAAATATCACCACGTGTTTAAGTCTAAATCTCCCACGTGGTAAATTCTGTTTGGGTTTCCAAAGAAATACTTCGTATGAAGTTCTGAAGTCCCCAAGTGTACAACATGTCTCGAAAATGTCTTCCTTCGTGATTTAATCAACTATACAATATTAGCTGCACGTCACATATTATGAATCTCTTCATTATGTGACGTTCTCCTACTCCCGTATAGGAACGCGAAGTAAGATACGTACATCGCTGTTCGATGCTGTGCAACGCCTCTCTGTGTGACAAAGGAACTTCTTCGCCACTGTCGTCAGCGAGAGCACTCAGACCCATGAAACTCCTGCAGACTTTTTGCAGCATCCATCGATCGAATTCGCTCCCAGTAATTTGGTGGCGGAGGCAAAAGACATGAGGTTGCTTCGTGCTAAAATGCAGTTCGAAAACCGCACATAACGAATACCGTGGTACGCAGTGCACAGTACAATAAACTTTTTGACAAATATTCTGAATTCGTATGTATTTTTTTTCTTCAAGTAACTGAAAATCTGTGAACTTTTATTTTTTATTTCCTCTACTATTATATGAACTAAACTATATTTCATTACTTAAAACTACGTTAAATAAAACTACGCGATATTCTAGATTATTTAAAACTAACCGGAAAGCTTTAAAATTTCTTAAAGTAACTTCAGTTAGTTCAAATGATGTTCAAGAACATAAACTAACTGAAAACCCTGTATTTTATTTGAACTAAATTTGAAATTCTGTGCATTATATAAAACTAACAGAGAACGTGTTTCGGTACTTGAAACCAATTGAAAACTTTGTGTATTTTTAAAAATCCTTTGAGAATTGCATGCAGTATTTAAAACTAAATTTTTTTAAATCATATTAATCCTAACCTTAATGAAACCAATTAAAACTGAAATTAGAAATGAGGAAGTTTTCCAGTCTTTAGTCGTGTTATTTACACTATTTTATTTCTTTGGCAAAATTATCTTGAAAAGATCACTTCATAATGCAGACGACCAAAGTCTTCTTTGGAAAACCGTGCCTCTTCACTGCCGTTCGTTCACAGACCATCTAGCTACTGAACATGCATTAATAACATCGTAGGAGACTTACAGCGGCAAGGTTAGTCAACTCAGTAGGATCAAAGTAACAACGAACCTTCCACAGATTTTCTGTTGTAATAACAGCTTCCATGTGGAAGGGCCTTTTTTTAATAGCTGATAGTTGCTCAGATGTTCCGTAATTCACCGCTTTTAAAGCTAAGCCACCATCAATTCCAGAGTCTGAAATTATCAGCTTATAAAATTGACCGAGATCAACTGAAATGTCATATTACAGACAATGCTCTTGTATGAGTCTGCAGAAAATGTGTGCAAGTCAACTTAACTAAGTTACCTTTATTCACATACAATTAAAATAGAAATTTGACTTTGGAATAATTGTTGCCCAGTTCTGTTGTTCAACGAAGAAAAACTTATTTACTGTGTGACCGAAATTTGCATGAGTCTACATAATTTTGTTCCTTAGTTATGTTAAGAGTCTATTGCCGTATTGAAGCTGAGAATAGGGAAAACTGGAGAGTTTTTGGGCAGAGCAATGGACCTGTCGTAAGACAGAACACTGAATAATAACAAAAAATAATTGCCGTGTTATTGATAGCTTGTATTCACTGCCCTTTATAAAGGCTATTTGAAAAGCTAAAGGTTTTCCGCTACCCGCTACACGCCATGTAGACGCTCAGGAGTAGAGAGGTATACCCCCCACGGAAGAGCTCCCCAGTACTCATTTTACAGGGGGCTGGGTTGGCCCCAGAGCCGGTCTTCACGCAGATGCTTGAGGAAAATCGTCTACCACTTTCTGGAAAAGCTCACTGAAGTATTTTCAAAACGGTCAGCCCCGGACACAAAAATAACACCATCCACAGAAGTAAAAGGAGAAAGTTCAGTCTAGTAAGCAATATATAATGTTACATTTAAAACGTAATTCTGACACACACATACAAAGAAAACGACGAAACCAACTGAAATATTGCATTCTTGCAGCTTTTACACTCCGGCGAGGGCGTAATTTCAGCTGTCTTTCCGCCCGACCGACAATCACCCGTCGCAGACAAAAATTTCCCGCGTCTCGAAATTTTGTTACCGGTCGGTGTATCGTTGCCTTATTCGGTACTTAATTGCGAGGATACGCGTCACTAGATGGTTCACGAGCAGCTGCAAACGATTTAGATGCGAGTAATGTTAAAAATTTAACCCACGTAGTGCTCGCGAAAACGCCTTGTGTGGATTATGACCTTGATTAGAGTGCCACGGGGGACGTTGGACCTACTTCTGATTATATTTTTATATCGTAGTGTGTGTTTGTTGTTGGGTTGCGTTTCAAATGGTACGTTTTGCATATTTTCCTCACCTCCCTCGCCTAATAAACGTAATGTGTAGGATAAAAACAGTTTACTGACGAGCTACGGCTCCAGGGTCGTGATTACAGTTTGGCGTAAGGGTGGTAAGAGTGTGGGGTGTTTTTACTGAATGGGCAGTTTGTTTCAATTTGTGAGTTAGCACACATAGTCACATTCATGTACACTCTACCATTAGTTATCACCAATGTACAGTTCAGCCTTCACTGAAATAAAGTATATAAAAGTAATATCTACTCAGATTGTGTATGAGTAGTACAGCTCTCATTCTGAATTTACAGGAAGCTTAAAAATTCATGCATCACAGTTTATATCTCAGTTTAATGTGTAATTTATACTGGGTTTTAAATCTTATAACAGTTGATTAAAGTGGAGTCTCTAAAACAGAATCCATTCTGTAGAAATAAAAACTGGTTTCAATGTCTCTTGTTCTGGGTAGACCGAACTTCACGGCAGATTGATTAGCGCTCGTACGTCGTGTTTTTTAGGTTCTGGATTCAAATGTCAGATCGGTGACCGGATATCCTAACCGAGGGTTTTCGTAATTTTTACCGATCTCTGCAAGTAAATTCCTGGGTTTGTACCTTACATTAGGCCACGACTACTTTCTGCTATATCTTTTACCATTCAATCTTCAATAAACAATAAATAGGAAGAAAGTACGAAGAGAAAATAGAGGAGAAAGGAGAAATAGGTAAAGAAAACTTGGAAAGAAAGAAAAAGCTGAGATGGAGGAAGGTAGGAGGACAGGAGAATTTGTAGCTTTAAGGAATGAAAGAAAGAATAGCAATATTAAAATAAACATAATAATTCTCCAGTAGCTTCCAGGTCATCCCACAAGCCTGAAGAAAATCGGACACACTTTCGACTCTCCCGATCAATTTAGTTCGTCATTTATTTTCTATTTATGTCGGTTAAATGATCGTTACAATTTTTACATAGCCAGAGAATGTCCCCCCTTTTTTTTTTTACTGATTTTAAATACTTTTTCTTCCATTAGCTTCGTCCCCAGCATTTATATTTTTTTATGTTAGCCGGTTAAACGTAATTTATTTTAGCCATGTTTGTATCAATTGCAGTAATGATAGACCCAGGACACAGTCGTGACGTGCGTTGTTCGGCGGCTGGCAGAAAGCCATTGGTACATGTATGATGGATAGAATTAGCGAATTAAAATCTCGGAATATTGGCCGGAGGGTGTTAACTAATGCAGAATGACGAATGGCGAATGAATATCCCTGACATCGATTAAGTTTAAAACCCCTAATTAGAAAGCAACGACTGTAAACAAGTTAGAAACAAAGTGAAAATTTGTGAACAAATTTCAAAAGATGAAAATTGAATTTTACAACGGGATTAAAACAGTTGAATAAAAAACTTTGCCGCCTGAACGCTGTGCGTATATAAAATTCACAGAGGAAACAGAAAAAGTATAAAAATATTTGTTTTAAAATCTCACTGGAAGAGAGCTTTGAATAGAACGCCTACACGTAAGTAGAAGAATAGCATTAGAATGAATGTCAAAGAAAATGTTTTGAAGAAGTGAAATAAATTGAACCACTTCGGGTTGCATTCAAAAGGGATTACATTGCCCCGACAAAGACAATTTTTCGGGTTCCAAGAACTCGGAATATTTAGAAAAGAGTAATTAGCCATGAGACAATGAATACCTTTCACCACGATGTTAGTTGTTTAACTGCAGTTTTGCAGGTCGTAGTACACCAGTGCTTATTTTGACCACGGTTAAGTTTCAAAATGTTCACTAGCTGCTGATATCGATTCTGCCTGTGTAGTCCACGTATGCTATAATTTATTATAACGTGCTTGTATTTCGACAATTTTCCTCTTCTCGTTTTACCTCACCTCAATTTGACAGTGTGACAACCTCTGCGGCCTGACATTCTTCTTTATTTCTTGCATTAGCACAAGCCTCCATACATAGGCATTTAAATTGTACAGGCTGATCAAAACATCAAGTAAAATATATTAAATATATATTTATGAATACAATTCAGTATATTTGTACAGAATTAATAAATAGGTTTTACTGCACAAAAGCCCAGGTACGTGAAATCATGTTTTAACCTGTTCGCTCCTGTCCGTCAGTTGTCTTTAAAAAATCGAAAAGCAGAATTTATGATTTTAAAATATGTATTTTTTGATCAATATGACATGTGTCAGGAATGGTTTGCGTGACTTTTAGATGAGCCTCTAACATGTCTATTCTAACCAAGTGTTAATCAGCGCATTCAGCGAAGATATAAGTCCGTGTTACAATCGCTTATTTCCTCAAATTCATAGCTGATTTATGTCACCTTCCGAGTTTCATGCGTTACCCACCGGAAAGCGCCACTTAGATGCGCTGTTTATTCTTAATGTATACTGTTGTCTTTAATGTTGTCTTTCTGTTCTTATAAGAGTTGACATTGGCTTTCCTACTCGAGTGAGATTTTCCTTTGTTTACTGTCGGCTCCTCAGGTATGACTTGTCCGCTGTTAAATGCAAATAAACAAACGCCTTCAACAAAGACATATATTTCGTAAACATTGATTTCAAATTTTAAAGTATCTACACTATATTTTGGTCTTAACAGACTTTTGACTGTAATACCTTGCCTATCATAATTATGTAATTTGTATCACTTAGGCCTGTTTTGTTTGTATTCATTATGAGTTTTCTTTTGTTTCTTTTTTATGTGTCTAATTCGCCATTTCACTGATGACGTAGCACACTCAAGTAATGAACTGAAATAAATTACAGTTATTGTGTGATGTTAAAGTACTCCCTTCTGTTGCAGGGACAGGAGATTGCACGCTCATAAGGAGATTTCTGGGAACTCCGGTTGGTATGTATTATGTATGATAAACTTTTCAGACTTGTTGCATTTTCTTGAGGGGGGGGGGGTTAACAACATATTACACATTGAGCTTAAAGGACACGTATTTTAGTACCCTTCGGTAAGATTGTTAGTAAAATTATTCAACACCGTGATATATAAAGACATTTAATAAATTGGAATATGTAAATAACCATTTTGAAAGGCTTTTGTTAAAAATGGCCTCAGTGTGTGGTTTTAACTGTGCTAATACATTTCATCGCTCCAAGTAATTAGTTTCAAGCGAAAGATTTTATAACCGACTGTACTAATCGCAAAATGAATTGTGTCTGTAGTGAGATATACAGCACAGATTTATATTGTACATGCCATTCATCGGGGGATTGGAAAATCATTAGAAGTCTTTGCTTGAAATAACTAGTCCAGTGTGTGTGACGTAAGAGGAAGTTAATTTTTTTACTTTGCAAAAATATAATAAAAATAAGTGTTAGACTTTCGAAATTATTAAATTCATTAAGCCTGAAACTTTTTTGACAGCAGAAGATCATTAACTAAACTGCCAGTTTTGTGAGTTAGTATGAAATAACTGTTGGTATATAACCCAAATTAACTCTGTATTGCGTTTTTTTATATTAATTTCATAATTTCTCTGTGTTTTGCTTCACGGTGCAACATGAAGCAGAAAAATTAGTCTGAACGAGTGCAATTCTTTTAGTGTTGGTTATTCAATTAAATTAAATTCAATTCATTTATTAAAGTGCTTGACTACAGCCGAAAAGGCCAATAACAGCCAAGCACTAACAACAATACAAATCTTACAATACTAAGGCAAACAAACAATGAACTGAATATATAAA
>NW_019060275.1:114869-129397 GCF_000696155.1 Zootermopsis nevadensis | reverse complement strand
ATATATATATATATATTCCATGGACCCAAAAGTTAGTCAGACTTACTGAAAGATGTGGAATAATTTATAAAGTACAATTTGAGATATTAATTAGGTTTCGCAAACGACAGAGGTTAGTACAGGTATTAAAATGTTATACTGAATCAAAGAGTAACGATTCGATTTACATTGTATTTTTGTTCCACAGTCAGGAGAGAGGAGAGCATTAGTTTCTATTTCTCGTTCGAATTTAGGTTAGAATAGGGCGAAATAAATTCTTCCCATATAACATGTATCAGAAATAAATAAATAAAGAAATAACAATAACTGATTTCTTTTTCCGAGGCAAAATTATTTAGTATGTCTGATTTTTGGCTCGAATATTTATAATCTGAGTTGTAATATTTACACGAAACATGTTAAAGCGAATAATTTCGGTGGAAATTTATTTAGCAATAGCCATTTAAAGGATAGTTAGTTTATAAAACGTAAATGGAAAGAACAACTATCTGCTCTTTCTTCAAAGTTGTTAGTTTCACGGCTGGACACGAAATTCCAAAATTGTATGAAACTTAAAAATTCATACTCGTATTCACCAAATCCTACTATCTGACCATCTGGAGAGGAAAAGCAGTGTATTCCGAAGTCCACAGATTATTTTTCTTGGATTCATTTTGATACTGTCCGGCATTCTTCATATATGTGCCAGAAAGTTTTTCGTATTTTGACATTGTCTTACTAAAATGTTACATGTCTTTATTATTTATCCATGCTTGCTACCTATCTCAGTAATCTTATTATCTCTGATTTAATTACTTCCACATCCTTTCCAATTCATTATATACTGCCATCCTCTCATTCAACTGCAACCGCCCTTCCGCAGACTGCTTTCTTCTCACTCTGGTTGCCACGGGATCAAACCCAGTAGCGTGCCCGGTTTGCTTGCGGTTACAGCTTGATATAACTTCGGATAATGCGGAAGGATATAAGGAATAATAATTGGTATAGGGTTTGTCGGCGAGCAAGATTGTCCGACTCTCAGGGATTATACGGGGACTGTGATAGTTGGAGCGGCCGTGCGCCAAGGACGTGAAATCTGTGGGGATGATCAACTGCAGACCACACCGAAGTCACCTTGGAAATATTCCACCTTTTAATTCCTTTCAATAAGTTATGCTGATTTTTGGGCAGCGCGATGATTCGGCTGTTGTATTTTGTACTTGAAATTTGATGAATCGAGGAGAAACTGTCTGCTTGCCTTGAAGAACCGAACTTTTAGAGAGCGAGCCCCAACGCAATCTCGCTTTTTATATTCCCGCAACGTAACCGTTCTTGAATTTTGAATTGAATATGACAATCCGATTCGTCCCCCAAAAAGTCACTTATGACGTCGGAAACGTGCCGAACAGCCACATTCAAATTTCATTGGTCCGAGTCGTAGTGGAGCAGCGCTCATCTGGCAATCGTCACTTCACACCTACTAGGGCGCCCCAAACCAACGGTCACTAAACCGAATGTCGGGGGAAGAGACTTTCACACGCCAGGATGGCGCCACTCTCTTTCCCAATGTGATACATTGGACAAAGCCAAAACTTAATAAAATCACTTAAATTTTGATGAAGTGAGGTGTACCAAGTATCATCTAATCACACCTCCTTCGTTCATATAAACCAGATTAGTATGCCAAAGCCTGGTTTACCCCTCATCTCAAGTTTCAGTCCGTTCGGGAATTGAACCACGGACCTGGAGTGGCACACAACGCTATATAATGTGTGCAACTGATGAAGATATTTTCAGATAAACTATAAATAAATAAATAAAACTGCAATAATAGTAACAATGAAGAAGCTGAGGCAGTTCTTCCTTAAAGTCACCTTTATACATTTCAAGATTAAGATTACATGAATGCATTTAAATTTTTCTCAGAATGAAGAAGTCCCTGTGTTGGGCTTCCCTGCTTTTGAATTTATGAGTTTAAATGTAGCAATCAAGTGAAGCACCGTGCATGAGTGGCTGACAGAGTAGAATGCTTGATGGATACAATGTGACAGGCAAGGCTGCCAACAGTTTAGGAGCCACTTGTTCTGACGAGATACAGAAAGACTCGGGTGTATCGCGGGCAGGGACAATGCATTCAGCACACAAGACCAAGGGTCTGAGAGAGCCTGACAAGTTGCTTGCAGATGTCGCTTATAGTCCCTGAATGTTAGAGGCCGCATTGTATTCTCTTCTGCTGTCTAGAGGTTTCAGAATGTCTTCAGTTAAAATGTAAAATATTAAGTTAACCTGTGCCTAAAATTCGTAGCTAAAATATAGCTACTCTTTAAATGTATTTTTTCTTATTTCATTTTTTTTTGTCTTTAAGATTTTTCTTATTTTTATTCCTGTCTGCCATTGCCTTATTTATTCTTACTTTCTTTTTTGTTCTGTTCTTTTTTCATTATTTCACTTGGTCCTCTTCGGACGACAAGTTTATAGATACAGAAAGTGTAATGTAAATATATTTTATTATCTAAAATACCAGTTTATTTCACCCAAAATTTTCGTGAAAAATATTTCATTACCCCTGAAACTCGTTAAAGGAAATATGGATATGATGTGGAAATAAACTATTATCTAAAATACCAGTTTATTTCACGCAAAATTTTCGTAAAAAATATTTCATTAACACTGAAACTCGTTAAAAGAAATATAGATATGATGTGGAAATAAAGGCAGAATAAACTAAGTTTATGTTCGTGTTTCGTCAAATGACAAAACCAAAGTATGTCTTTTAATAATTCGACAAAGGACAAGCCCTGAGAGATGACAATAAATGCAACCATAAGGCTGATTCAGACAATAAAGCCACGTTCGCACTAAAGCCAATTTGCCATTACTAACTCACTTTTTGTGCTAGCGGGCAGACTGTACTAGCAACACGTGGCTGCTTCCTCTTTGAATGTTATTGTACGGTTCCCAGACCTGTCAACCGATTGCCATTTTTTAACGACTGTTTATTATTGGTGCGCTGCTTGTAGCTGGAGGTACTGTAATTTAACGGAGATGAGAAATTATGGCTTTCTACTTGTATAGTTTCATTTGTAATAAATTGTTACTATACCCCTTTAGCGTATTTAACTTTTACAGACTTCGTTATGTTTATTGGTGCACAAAGCCCACTGAATAAATCTGTTTCTCGAAAAACAATTTTGCGTTGTGTCCCCACTAACTTCCAACCTTGGGACTTACCGTTTGCTTTCCATTTCAATTGTTGATTTTATATTTTTTTCAGATATTAATATTGTTTAAATTAATCGGACACTTTTAAGCATTACGAGTACATTAACAAAATATACGTGGTAGTATATGCTACTTAAAGCACAACAAACGCCTCTAAAGAAAATAGATGTTTGGATTTTAAATGTCTAAAACCTTAAGGTAGGCCTACTATGTGCTTCTATGTTATTCTTGATGAAATTAAGAACAGATTAAATTTGGGAAACGATTTTTAATAATGATTTCAGGTATTTTTTCGGTGTCAGAGCTGTTAATCTAAATGCACGAAGTGCAGACGGTAGTATGTTGATATAAGGAAGTGGAACTAAGAGAAATCTAGAGAAGATTATTCAATGAGGAATTTCTTAATGTTGATTGTGTAAGTTATTTTGAATTTTATGTCGCTCGTTAGCCTGTGGATTGGATGTCAGGTTCTCACGGTGATGAGAATGAATATGGCTGTCTTCTTAGTGTGATATTCGCTTGATTACATGGATATTTAGGTAGTTAATGTGAGCTACTGTCAGATTCGTATATGCTACAGAAAGTGTGAAGAGAAATATTTTAAACTGGACACGTTTCCAATTTACTGTAGTTTGAGGAAAAGAAAAGCACAGCATGAAAGATGACGCCTGGATGTCTAGAAACAAGAAGCACGATTCCATCCATCAGTTCTGGAAACCCAGTGGCACAGCGGTAGAGAAACTTTCACGTTTTATATATCATTGTCGCTGTTTTATTTGGAATTACAACCTAGGTTTCTGTTCTGCTCGACATATCTCCCAAGGGATACAGGAACTATAAAATGTAAGTCACTTCTGCCGACATTCTGGACCATCGACCCTGAGCAATGCCATTACGAAGTACCTATAATGAATAATTAAATGGATCCCACGGTGGAAGCCAGTTACTGTCCGGAGTTGCTTGGATCACAAACCAAGCGGCGTAAATAAACATGAAGAACGCCAAGCTAAATAATAGAACGCGTTGCCTATAAAAAGAGAGTTATTCTGTGTCCTTCACAGCGTTGAGAAAAAAGGAATTACTGAGGTTTTAAATTGGAAAAAAGATTAAAAATCCAATGAATTTATTCAGAAATAAGAGGGAATGAATAAGAGAAGGGATATGGACCTGCAAAATCCGTCCAATTACAACACATCCCCGTCGTCTCTCAACAGGTTTTCCAAAGGATTATGGAGTTTCAGTAATATAAATTGTTACCATGACAATACTCTATCAATAACTAACCTCCATTTCTTAAGAATATAGCAGCTGCTCAGCCAATCAACAGATTCTATGTATTTTATGGATGCCAAAGTTTCATTACCATGTTCAAAAGAGCCTGTTACTGGTTCAGCGGTGAGCCAGATTAATCCAGTCCACATCCTCGCACCTTACTTTTAATAAGCATTTTAGTATGAATGTACCATACTCTCGTAAATATACGAAGTAGTCTCTAACTCTTCAGGTTTTGCAACAAATTTTTTATGAATTTCTTATCTCTCTCACTCTAAATAATGTTAGTCGGATAAAACTCAGGATGCAAAGGGTTGGATTTCGGGCTATTGTGACTGAGGAAGTTCTTGGTTGTTTCCTGTCCCTTCAGGCCATGTATTCCTCCTTCAACCTTTCAGTGTAATCATACTCTGATCTAATTCGACATTAAACAGTCTCCAATTGAAACAGCGTCGATAAATAACATGGGATCATGTCTAATTAAATTGCTACTTAATGGACGAATTCACCTTCTCTTAGAAAATGATTAGAGAAAGTGTAAATTATGAAGATTTGGAGGAAGTTGTGGACTCTTTAACTAAAGACTCTTGCAATAGGTTTGCATCTTACTGGTAGTTCTCGTGTTCTAAGAAGTTTGGTTTTGAAACATGCTCAGAAAATGTATGGTGTACTCTCCTTGCGTAGGCGGGTTGCTGGAGGGGGTGTTGTTAAAATCAATATTTAGATAAGATCGTCGTGAACTGTAATTCGTTAAAACCAAAACTCTCAGAAAGTTATTTACAAAAAAAAAAAAATCCTTTAAAATGAGTGCTAATCAATTCTGCGTACAATGATATTGTTATGTTTATTAGCTTACGTTTAATATTATCAACAGTATGAATCAGACTTTCGTTAATGAAGACATCTTTCTGTGCTTTTTCTTTTGATAAAAGTTTTCTGAGGATATAATTAATATAAAACATGGTGATATTTTACGTTATTATGGTAGCGAGCATGACTGGCTAAGTTACACTGTGAAGTCTTGTAAAAATTGATCGAAGATTTAGAGGTCCTTACTTTCTCCATCACCAGTTCAGTAAATTTCTACTACACTTCACGGTGCAATACACAAAACACAGAAATCTTTAATATAAAACATCTTTCAAGAGCTGTCAATGCATGTCATATAGGCAAATACGATTCTAAATATTTTTCCTCTGAGAGATTTACTGAGCCACTTAAAATCTGCGTAGAGAGCTAAACGCTTGTTAGTTATAAACACAGGCACACACTCACATTTTCTATTCATGTAGGTTTGGGTTTTCTATTCCTCCAGTTTCTGCCTCCTCAGCCCTACCCTCCTCTGCAGTTTCTGTAAGAGAGCGAGAACTTGTTTAATTTTGATATTTTGTTAAACAAGTGTCACAAGGATATCACTTGTCCAAAAAAAAATACTGAATATAATGAAATGAAATAATTCTGTTATAACAACAAGAGCACTTAATAAACTTTTACTCCTGACATTGATAATATTCGTCTGGGTTCACTTCTAAGTCCCACTTACGTAACCAATAAATCGTACCTTCGTCACGCATACTTGGTGCCTACCACACTCTTACGTCACGCTTTTGTGACACCTCCATTTTGCCCACGTGCCGGACAGTCACAGCCATGTTACGCCAAAGTCATGTTTATGTTCCTCTTACGTCAAGCTACGTCCCACGTTAGGCATACGCTACTATTTTATCACACCAATATTACGCCCATGTTACGTCCACATTACACCTACTACATGCCTACGTCACGAAGACGATAGACAAGTCAATGAGGATAATTTTGAAGATTCGCTCTGATGACGGAGGCAGTATGACCTCTGAAACGTTGGTTAACATCGACCAGACTACACATCGCAACAACCCAGAAGACAGAAATCTTCATACACATCGCCCTGATGACGGAGGCAGTATGGCCTCTGAAACGTTGGTTAACATCGACCAGACTACACATCGCAACAACCCAGAAGACAGAAATCTTCATACTCACCGCTGTGAGAACTTCAAATCATACGAGGATAATTTTACTAATTACAGCGCACCATAAACAAAAACTTTCAAGTTCCTACGGAAAATCCTCTTATTTCACTAGTTGCTAGATCAGCGTGTAATAGCAAGGATCTGTATAGGTCTTACTACATAAGCAATAAATTGACCACAAAGCCTCCCCACCCCCATGTTTTGATTACGACCCATCTGAAACCACACCATTGCAACTTCCGATTTCAGACACAAGGAGCATGTTTGTGCGTTATCATGGTTTTGATAAATAGATTCTAAAACACACTCATTTCACTATCTTCGTGCAGCGTTACTCTCTTCCATAAACAAGCCATAAAGAAACTGTTCGCGTACAAAGTGAATTACTGCCTGTCTGCCTTGAAATTCTGTTGGGAATCCCTACTTACTTTATCTGCGTTTCAAGTTATTTTCCTCAAAAGTTCTTATATTATTTTCACATGTGTTAACTTTACAAAAGTCTTTCAAGTATAACCGACCCTTAACTGTTCAGAGGGAAAAACTCATCAAAATAAGTTTTGTGAATGTCTGTTAGTAAGCGTCTGTTCTATTGAATTAATAAGATTGATTGAAATGTCGAAGAGTTATGTAATATGAGTTCAAGGAGTTGAAACGTCGAGGTCGAGTGGTCAGCGATACTCCATCGTATTTGGGAGGCCTCGATTTTAAATCTTAACCGCAGGACCGGCTATCTTGACTGAGGACTTTCATGGCTTTCCTCAGTCCCTTCAGACAAATGCCTGACCTCTTTATCCACATAATTTGCAACACATCATTCATTAATAATCATATAATTCGACGCAAAATATTAGTTACTGATAGCGTCATTAAATAAACTGTAAATTAATAAAATAAATTCAAAGGCGTCTCGTTAATTCATGGCGCCTCTGTGTTGTCCGGGTATGTTCAAAAAATTGTACATCTGATCCCTCGAAGTTCGACAACGCTTTTGATGTCGTGTGATATCAGTTGTTATTAGAATCATGATTTTATCTAAACCGATGGTTTTAATGGATGTATCGTATAAGTTTTTAAGAATATGAGCGTGTTACCAGTCACTGCACCTTTATTTAAGACGGTTTCTATGGCGCATATTTCGCGTCATAAACACGAATGTATTTTAAAATCCGTAGATAACGTGAGTCTCAAAATAAAAATTCACTTGTTTTAATATTTTCATACTGCCGGTTAAAGTGGTCGCGTGGGTTCGAATCCCACTCAAGCCATTGATGTTTTCCTGAGTCTTCCTGTGCCGTGCTGTCCTGTGTACAGGTAGAGGCCTTGCGAGGGGCTGATCACTAGTCCAAGGAGTCCTAACAACTGTCTAATAGATTAAGTGGTACAAAAGGATCGGCTAAAAAGAATGAAGAAAGAATATTTTCGTACTAAGTTCCGTAAATTATTTCAATTTCATCACAATAAGGACAAGTGTAAATGTTAATTCATGCCCTTAAATGAAGTTGTTTTTAAAATCTAAGAAAAATAAAATCAAAACGTCTCTTGGCCGCAGCCGACACAGCTTGTTGACCAAGAAGATTTTATCAGAGTCAAAACGGATGGACAATTTGTAACAGTTTCTTTACTTTTTATTTTTTCGTAAGAGTTCACAGGTCTTGTGTCGCATCCTCTTAATTCTTCTCTGTATTGTAGGCAAATGGGTAAACAAACAAACAAATGAATTCCGAGTTATCTTAACATAATTCTTGAATTTCGGTCGCTTTTACGTGCGGATGAGAAGAACGTTTTGTGTTTTTCGACTTTTTCGAATGACTTCATAGAGCTGAGTCCTTGTTGAGAAGCTAACACTCGTTCAGATGATCAAGAAATTCCCTTCCTTCTAGACAACCCGCTTAGTAGTCCCTATCCGGAGCTAAATAAATCCAATGGAGACCAGGGCACATCCTGTTACTTTAAGATCCACTCTAATTTTATCTGCGATTCATTTTCCAAGTAGTAACGTTTCTTATTTAAACTCTAAGACCAAAATATTGTATTAATTTCTCATATCCACCACGTGTCACACGTGACATGACATTGCTAGTTCGTTTAAAATAAAGCAACAAACAATCAAGAAATATGAACTGTTAGTTAATAAAAATCACTTGCAGAAGTGTTTATCCTCTCTATATAGGTGTATTTTCAAAATGAAATCTTAGTTATTTCGGATTAAAACACCACCAGTGGTTAAAAGGTGTTTTCTGTAGTATTGACAGACATGAGAGAACGATAGTAGAATGTCGTCTGTTTATCAGCATATCTCCTTGGAAACGGATTCACCTAGACACAGCAGAAACAAATGACAGTGTTTTATATTCTGAAGAGCCCGTCGTCGTTTTGAAGATTGGTGACAGAGACAAGGGTAGATAAATAGAAGTGGAGATAAAATGTGAGGGTAGAATTTGTACATCAATCTCTTAAAGTCTCCGTGAGATTTTGTGCTACAGAATTACTACCAGAGAGAATAAAAAACGGCTTTTGTAGCCGGAAGGATAAAATGGCTCAAAGATTCGTTGTGAAATTGGACTGAAGTAGTCGACACTAAATCACAGATACTTTCAGCAGTCCTGTGTCAAGTATTATAACTTCGTAGGCCTGCCATTAATATGTGTCTTTTGCATACGGTCTATAGAATTAATTTATAACAAGGGTTTACGTCTTTATATTCGTATGTTTGATATCAGAAACTGTCAGACTTAATTCGTTTTACAGGTCCACACTTTACGTTACCAAGGAGATTTGACTCTTTACATGATAGAATTTTTATCAAAAGACGGCTGACAACGCAAACATTACTATTACGTAACACAAAATACAGGTCTGACAGTGTCATTAAGGTTTATGAGCCTTATTTGAAACATTTTAATATTTACAATATTTCAATTAGGCATATCATGTTTATAATACGCGTAACAGAAAACGGACGATACAAAGTACATTAGTTATATAGAATTTTGTAACGACATATCACCAACATAAAATATTTAACTCTTGTATGTGGTTAAGCTTGTTTAATAAGTTTACAGGCACGAATTATGTCGTTTCAGTATAGATTTTTTCCTGTAAAACGACGAAATCGAAGATGCCTTAAACGACCTAACTCTCTTTATACTAGGCAGTGAATTTAATTATGTTCATGCCCGTAAAATGTCTACTTTTATCAGAGGTGTACGAGCATATAATATTGCTTTGTTACAAATTTGGCAGCTAAATTTCGAAAGGCTTTCCAGTTATATGTATTAGTATATTTTATCACTACTGCATTAAATAAAAAAAAACCACTTGTGTATGAAGTTTCATTACACGACATTAACAATTTATGTATTTTCTTATAATCAAATTGTAGGAAAAAAAATCTCAGATTAACAGTACATTCCTACGGCTTTACATGCAGCAGAGTTACTTCTCCGCCATCTTGTTTAACCATTTCGATGTTCGAGTTGTGATGAAGCTGTTGAACAATCCCTTCTTCTGCGTTTATTTTCCGTATTGCCATCGATTAATGTTTTAGCTAACAATTTGCTTGTGTCAGTCAAGTTAGTATTGAAGTTTACACGACAACGCGAAAAGGATCTTCCGTTGAAAATGCCAGCGTAGAGAAAGCTATTGAGTGCCCATAATACACTTATGTTTTAAAATGTTGAGGACAAATTCGAGTTCCTGATTCCAATAGGTCACGCCCCTCTGTTTCCAAGATTAACGTGAACTGTGTGTCACTATCAAAGAAAGAAGCAGAAACTAATGGAAGTGTTGAAAGGAATGAGGCTTTAAAGATACGTGGGAAGAGAAGAAATTTCTTTTATTTGTTTGGGTGTCACTTCAGATGGAAGCAGACTCTGGTTGGCAACGCATACAACCCTTTCTTTGTTTTAAGTCAGCTTCAGACCTTGCGCAATTTGTTTCCACAGTTTTAGTTAGATGTCTGAGAGCGTTAGAATCCTTAACAAGAAAGCTAAGAAAGTTACTAATGAAGTTAAGGTAGTCACAAAGTTTTGTCTCGCCATGATCATCAACACCGATTCTTTGTGTAAAAATCTGTGCTAAAATTTCCAAAGATTGCTGTCTTCTGGGTTGTTGCGCCGTGTAGTCTGGTAGATGTTTACCAACGTTTCAGAGGTCATACTGCCTCCGTCATCAGGGCGATGAGTATGAAGATTTCTGTCTTCTGGGTTGTTGCGCTGTGTAGTCTGGTAGATGTTTACCAACGTTTCAGAGGTCATACTGCCTCCGTCATCAGGGCGATGAAGATTTCTGTCTTCTGGGTTGTTGCGCTGTGTAGTCTGGTAGATGTTTACCAACGTTTCAGAGGTCATACTGCCTCCGTCATCGGGGCGATTCTTGGTATGAAGATTGCTGTCTTCTGGGTTGTTGCGCCGTGTAGTCTGGTAGATGTCCACCAACGTTTCATACTGCCTCCGTCATCAGGGCGATGATTTATAACCCCGATGACGGAGTATTTGCAAAGTGTGATTGTGTGAGTCCATGTTATGGCCGAAACTTACCTTCTGAATAATTAACTATGCGTGAAACCTCGACGCAATAGAGACCAGAATTCTGGAGCGTAGAAGTGCTTTGTGTTAAATTCCAGAGGTTAACACTGTGGGCTATTAGAACATATTTACTGGAGTACAAATGGTAACACAAACGGAGCAGAATGTCTCTACTACGAAGTCATTATCAGTTGCAAATGGAAAGGCGAGGGCTGTAGATTATTTCCTTCCAAAAACGTCCGTGTTCGTCATTCAAAATCATAGTCCAAATTGTAAGTTCAACGTCTAACGTTTTGATGAAGACAATTTTTTAAGAAACTAATAGTCGCTCATCTAGTCAAAAAATTCCTCTCTCTCTCTATGCAACCAGGGGGCTCATTGCCAGTTGTCCCTATCCTGAGCAAAACTAATTCAAATAAAGCTCTATTTTAAATACAGATAAATCGGAGGGAATTTGTAATTATGCATTTAATATTTTCCTTTATTCTCTTACTTAAAGTAAAATAATGATGTATTCAGTGTACAAATGTACATACGACGGAGTAGATCATAGTTGTTACCTTTTCCCCACTTTACATGATTCAAAGCTCAAAGTTAGTAACGAAGTTTTCTTTGATATTCCGTACAGTTTGTAACTCGATTTGGGTTCATGAATAACTACGTGTTCGGAGTTCACGAATCTCACAGAATTAATGGATATTTGAAGGCGCTGTATTTGATGTAGAGATAGACTATTAACGATGTTAGCTAGTCTCAAATAAATACACCCGATCCAATATAGTACCTGAGGCTAGTCATTTTGAGGTTAAAATTCATGTTGGGAAGATAAAGAGGTGTGAATTGCCAGGTGTTAATCAGATTCCGACAGGAGTTAAAACATTATGTACTGAGATCCGAAAATCTTATTTGGAATGAGAAAGAATTATCACTGCGGTTGAAAGAATCTATCATTTATCTTTTTATAAATAGGGTGATAAATCTGACTGCGATATTTACCGAAGACATCACTATTACCAACTACCTACAAAATTGTATCCAATTTTCTCTCAAAGTTAAATCCGTGCATAGATAAAATTATTGGGATTAATTAAAGATTACGACTTAACACATACCCACTGACTGTGGCAATAATACATTTACGACAAAACTAAGATTAGAATAGAGCTGAGGATTGCTAGAATGCTTGCTGCCATGGATTTAGAAATCTTTCGTCTTACGTCTGATGTCAGACTCGTAATGATTAAAACAAACAAAACTTTAATTTTACCTGTTTGTTTTGCTTGGGTGTGAAACTTTGTGTCACATTAACGAAGGAAGGAAGGAAGGAAGAGAAACAGATTGAGGAATTTGATAACAGGGTACTGAGGAAAGCATTAGGGCCAATGGCGACAGGAAGCTGGTAAAAATTGATGGAGGAATTTGGTAATTTTTATAAGAAGGAAATTATTTACTAATTAATATTAGGATGATCAATTGAGGGATTGTGAAGTGAGTAGAACATGTAGAATGCATAGACCATTTGGAAGACTGAGGTGTGGACGGGGGGAAGGTGCTGTTAAATGGGGCCACAAGGAAGCACTTTGTGATGCTGTGGACCAGATTAATTTTTGGACGACCAGTAGCGGGCTCTTATGAGCACAGTAACAAACCTTCGGTTTCTGTAAATGGTTTTGAATTAATTTACTTGTTGAGTGAATGTTATCTTCTCAAAACGACTCCGCACCATGGAGTGAGGGAGACATTTGCAGGCATCGTGTCGCCCAGTTCGCAAACACATGAAGAAAAGAATTTTATCTCACAATGTCCATTTTTTATTTTCACACGATGTTTTAGCTTGTTTTACTATGTCTTTTTATTTAGGTTGTTGACGATGTAGACAGAAAGAGTTTCTTGCTGTTAGAGTGGAAGGGACAAATCAAGTTTCTCTGACACTCTCTACTCTTCTGCTGGAATGTTGCCGGATTTCAAAGTGATCTCGAACACAATTTCGGCGATCACTCGTTTATCAAGAGAAGTTGTTCGCTACTATCAAGTCTTGAATGTGATAACATTCGACAGCTTTGTATGATCTGAATCTTTCACGGCGACAAAGTATAATGAATTATTCTCGGGCTACCAGACGTGTCATGTTGTTTAATGGAGAAAATACCTCAGGGCACTGTCCCTGCGTACCCAGGTACAGTACCCTGAGGACAAGGACGAAGATGGTTCTCGATACGCTGGTGTTTTATTCATTAAGCCACCTTAAACAGCTGGTGGGTCGAGAAGAATCTATTATTCGACACTTTTGTGTTGATGTTGTTTGACGGCACAGTTAGAACTAGTGAATCCTAGACGACCTGAGTTCAAATCTTATTAGGATCCGTTCAGAATGGTTCTGGGACGTGCGCAACTTCATATCCAACTGAGGCCGCTGACCAATCACCTACACCCAGTGTTACTATCCGAAAACTCGTGTTTTCAGTTCGCGTCTTCTTTACGCTTTATATATTTCGTGCACATTTATACCTCATCCGGTCCCAGAACGTGATAGTTGTAGGCGCATTGTGTTGAAAAACCTGATCACGCGTGTTCTAGACAGCTAGTACAAAGTGGCTTAACAAGCACGTGATATACCCTCACCGCAGCGCACTGACTGACGGGAAATCGTGCGAGCTGTGCGGGTTGCTGAGAACACACTGGCTACTATGTAAACGGATATAAGTGCTACATATGTTTTGCAGCGGGTCACAAAACGTCGATTATTTGATTAAAATTCATGAATTCCGACTTTAAAATCTCATTTCTTTTCATTTGCTTTCTGGAAATCTTACTGTCTAAAATTGCATGCATTCCTTGTAAATTTAACCCATGTTTCATACCATAATTACTAATTTATTTTAAGCTGCTTACCTCCCACTTGTGCTTTATATGTGACAACGTCTTCTCATTTGTACGTGTGCTCAGTTGAGAAAGAAAAACTGATGGCATTAAAGAGTTCACAGTATATCATCTTGACGCAGTTACAGTCATATCAATGAAAAGGTCACGGGAGACGTTTAGGTTCACTGTCTCTTAAGCCAACCTCTACGATAAAGTCCTGTCATGACAGCCGATCACAGAACCCAAGTCCTCCCTGAAACAAAGGGGTTCTAGGCTCTTAGTCGCGATGTTTGCTTGCAAGATATCTTGTAGGTTTAGTGAGACGGAGACAGTTACATAAAAGGCGACTGAATAGAAACGTGACAATAAATAATTAAGTTGTACGGTTTTATTTTCTGATTCCATAATAGCCCATAACAACATCCGTATTTTTCATTGATTGCTCTTAATAACTTTTTACTGACTTGCTGAACTGCGACGAAGTTTCAGATTATCTAATACTTGTACAGTAAAACCCCTCTAGTTGGACACCCCTATATCCTGGACACCCCTTTATATTGGACACTTTTAATTGGAACCGGCGAATATCCTATAATTTTACATGTCCACAATACCCTATATCTTGGACACCCCTTTATCCTGGAACTTGAACACC